>PVIR01002677.1:0-98818 GCA_004026965.1 Petromus typicus
GGGATTTTGTAGTAGGTCTTATTTTCCTTTTTTTTTTTGAGACAGGGTCTCACTTTGTGGTTCAAGCTGGCCCTGAGATCAGCCTCAAACTCACATCACAGCAATCCTCCTGCCTCTGCCTCCCGAGTGCTTGGATTACAGGCATGAGCCAACATGCCCGGCACGGTGGTATGTGGTACTGGTTGCTGCTGGGGTGAGTCTCCACGCCCAGTATTGTATGTGGTTACTGGGAAATTGAACCCGGGTCCTTGTGCTTGCAAGACAGGCACCTGAACCACTGAGCTAACTCCCCGGCCCCCTATTTTCCCTTTTTTAGAGCACTCTTTTAAAAATATATATAATTGCAAATTATTTCATTACTCGTTGAAATGCTCACAGATTTCTTTAAAGCCTCCTATTTATGGAAATGTAATTATCAGGGAAGTTGATGACCCTATTTCACTCACACTCACCACCCTATCAGGCCACACTCTCTGTGGGAAGGTAGGAACTTAATTTCAGGTGGGCATTGAATTAGAAAGTCACCTCCATCAGGAAGACACCGGAAGGACAAACAAGGAGCCTAGGAGCCCTTCATACTAGATCTTAATGAATCAGCCCTTCCTTCCTTTCAGCTGACTTGACTTCTTTTCTTTCTTCCACAGTGTAATGCTCTTAAATCAGATGTTCATTTCTGGCTTACCTTAGTCCTTTCCATTTTTTCTGGGATAATATATACCATAAGAAAAGTACCTAGACCCTACCAGGAGAGGTGCTTCTCACATATAAATATAGATAGATAAGTTAGTTATACATATGATAGGCAATTAGATAGGGCTGAATCTTTGACAGGGTTAGGACAAAGGCGAAAGACAACACTATTGCAGCTAAAGAAATATCAGTAGGAAACTGGACCTCAAGATAAAGAGAAGATGATCAGACCTACATGTGTACTCAAACAGCAAACACTTGACCTAATGAAGTCTAGAAACATAGCAACCACTCTGATAGGTGACTACAGATCTCTGGACCCACCACTTCCTAGGGGAATCTTTGTTCTTTCCATCCACACTTACAATGTGACTTGTTTCCTAGTTGGACCATTACTAGTTAATAATAAATGGTAATAGTGGTAATAGTTTACTATACTCATAAACTCACTGGAAGATCATACTGGATGATCTTATTGGCTGTGATCTACATTGTACTTACATGGGTTTCACCCTATAAAACTGCCTTGAACTCAGTCAGGATTCCTCCTGCCACTCAGTAGCTTTCCTGTCAATAAATATCTTCCTATTCTTAACCTCCATTGTTCCTAGAATTCATTCTTTGATTTTTAGAGAACAAGAGCTCAGCATATCATACAGCTAACAAGTTGGGAGGTATAATATTAATATGTCTGGAATTATTTTATGTATGATAAAGAAGACTGTAGCCCTGTATCCTTCCAATATAGCTGTCAACAGTTAGCAAGAATCATAATGAAACTACTGCATTTTGTAAGTTGTTTGAAAGAGTTATTGATGTCCTAGTATTTTTCTAACTTTCTTCTCCTCCTTCACTACATTTTACTCTTTACTATACAACATATGTATAACTCCCTCTCATTATTCACAGTAGTTACTTTCCATAAATTCTCTATAAAGACTGAATCAGCCATGAGCCCATTCCTCCTAGAAAAAATGTTTTGTAAGGTTCGTTTCTGGAAGCCTCTGGGTACAATATTTTTTATCTTTTTTGGTAATTTATTTATCTTGCAGTGCTGAAGTTCAAATGCAGGACTTCATGCATGTTAAGCAAGTATTCGATCACTGACCTACACTTCCAGCTCAATTCACAACGTTACACCAATCAATATATAATATCGTTTAGAGTATCTTTCTGTTTAAAAACTCCTTATTTTATAGAACAAAAAGCACAAAAACATGAAAAATTCAGTACTAAGGTCAGGCAATGATCCCTTTTTCATAGAAGGAGACCTTGAACAACAAGTTGGAGCAAAATCGTCAGCCTCAAGTAGAAATATGTGTATTGAAGGACTCCAAATATTTTGCTCCTCTGGGCACAGGACCTGAAATGCTATGAATATTGAGTTGATCTTACAAGTAAATTGAAGTAGGCAGACAAATTCACAAGTATATAATCTGCAAATAGATCAGTTTTATATGTACACATAAGGCATATTTGTTATATATTATATATTATTTTGTGTAAAAAAGAAAATATGTACATATACATAGATATCTGCTATATACTTTTCTGTAATTTTTTTTTTTTTGAGACAGGGTCTCACTTTGTAGTTCAAGCTGGCCCTGAACTCAGCCTTGAACTCAGCAATTCTCCTGCTTCTGCCTCTTGAGTGCTGATATTCTGGTGTGAGCCTAGCATTGTGGTATGTGGTACTGATTGCTCGTGGTTGTGAGTCATCACCCCCAGCATTGTAATATGTAGTTACCTGGGATTAAACCCAGGCCGTTGCACTTGCCAGGCAGGCACTGGAACAGCTGAGCTAAATACTCGGCCCTATAGTTCTTTTATAATACACATATACAAAATATTTTGGACTACATGACTTTTTTAGGGTTAAAATGAAAAGTGATACCCCTTTAATAGAAACCATGCTAAATATCTTATCTTTTCTCTGATATGAGAATATGAAGTTGTAAATGAGTTGTAGTATGTATAGTTGATATTGCGAAGCAGAAAATATTTAAAAGGAAAGAGTGTAAGAGTAAGTAATAAGTGGAAAACGAATGTGGTAATAGTAAAGAAAAAAGAAAACAAAGATTGTGTCTATAGGGGGCAGGGCGATGCAGGGCGGGGGGAAAGGGAAAAATGAGAATCAAGTCATGTCATATTCTGGTACAAACTCTTAATGTTGAATGCGATTATCATGTGTATTCATAATGTACCAATAAAGTTAATTGAAAAAAATAGAAACCATGCTTTGAAATGAATTTTGCATGTTAATCTTTTCCCAAGTTGATAGCAAGTGGTGCTGCATACTTTTGTGACATGAACAGCAGTGGCTTCCAGTTAGTCCCACGATCATAAGAGTGACAATCTGGTATACTACAGTACACTATGTCACCTGGGTTTGGGGTGGTGTTGGGTTTTTCTTATCACACTATGTCTACAACATGCATAACTCTGTCTCCTGGACTCCTACAGCCATTCTGATTCTCACATTCACTATCATATTCAGTAAGTTATATGAAATACTAAGTACTTTATTATAAAGTGGTTTTATATTCAATGATTTTACTCAAATCTAGGTGAGTTTTTTAAAAGTATGTGAGGCTAAGCCAGAGATACTAAGATGGGAATATATTAATCATGATCCCCATGAAAGTAGAACTTGAGGCAAGAATTAAACACAGGACTTCAGAAGCACAAAGCCAAAGCAATAGACAAAATAAAAGGGAAATAGGAAATACCACCCCACTGTCCACTAGAGATAGGGACTAACTGTAAATTAGAATCAATATGGAGAAAGAATGATGCACTTCCCTTTGTGTCAAGAAAATATACAAAATACTAACAAATTCAAAATACCTACAATTTTAGTATATTGGGGATCCACTGTTAAATTTTTAGTGAGCCAGTTAAATAAATGGTTATTTAATATTATATTAGAAAACTTAACATTAAATACATTATATTAAAAATAAAATTAGAGCTGTGATGTAGCTCAGTGGCACAGCATGTGCTTTGTATGCACTGGGCCAGGGTCTTAGCCTCAGTTCTATAAAAACAAGCAAAGTTAATAAATGCTCATAATGTATCAGTTTAAAGTTATATTCAATGTAATATATGTTCACTATTTTTGTCTTCGTTATCTATATGGAGAAAATATTCCAGAATTGTACATTGTCCATTTCTTCCAAGCTTTGTGCTCACTGATGTCTCTCTCCCTGGTAACTTTAAGTCGGCCATGGTGGCAGTATTTATACTATACAATCCACAAATGAGCAAATTATACAAACAAAAGCTCTTTTTCTTTAAAGAAAGTTGCTAAACATTTGCCAACACACCAACGATTATTTTCACTTGAGTTGTTTTCCATTCTACTTCTTCCTGTTGACCTCTGTCTCCGCCTCTCACCCACATTCTGTGTCCTATTTATGTTCATTGTTTCAAGGAATGGAAAGTAGAACAAAAGGAAAGAAACATATTTTTTCCAGCTTTTGCATTTTAAAAGGTTAAGCCCTGTGGTAAGGAAAAGAGCTCACATATACAGAAAATAAAATACATCTGGGAGGAAGTAAGATGTGCACAAGCAAAGTTCACCAGTTTATGCCCTCCTTAAAGTCAGGAGAGGGAACCAAGAGGAAGGAGGAGCAGGACGTGGTGGCCAAGAAGAGGAAAACCAAGAGATTTTAGGCTCAACTCTTTGGAATAAGACTGTAAAAGCAGGATGAGCAAGGTAGAGTGTAGGAAGGCAGAAATTAGGCCTCCTTCATGACTTCTTAGGATGTCAGAAGGGCCCCAGGATGGACACGAAGTTAGGTATCACTACATGGTTGGCCTTGATGAACTTGCCAAAGACTCTCCCAGCATAGCATGGGGCTGTACAATGTCCTATGCACACCCATAATGGCACGACAATAGTTAAAGAATTCAAGAATCTCCTCCAGGCTGCATAATGCCAATATGGCGAGGAACTCATGTGAGACAGAAAAAAGCTCTGCACACTAAAACATCAGGATTATGCATCAATACCCTGCACCAAAATCTAAGAACCAAAATGAAGCACAACTCGCCAGTGTCAGCGAGACACAGGACTCCATTCTGATCCCTCATCGCACAAATCATGATATAGTGAAAGCCTCAGTGCTTAACATCTAGCCCTGGGAACATGTGGAGAAACTCTGAAATAACTGAAATTATGTATGCCTTATCATGGAATAGGATCTCATAACAGAAATTAACTAGAGTTGCAGGAAATAAATACAGCTCAAGTTTGTGAATTTAGATCTGTACCTGCTATCCCTTGACTAGGTAGGAATCCAAGTTTTCAAAAAAAAAAAAAAAACCACTTATTGGAAGTGTTCTTTTTGGTGGGTTCATTATACCGCTTTTCACATCAGGTAAATGGAGTATGCCTGTTGTTTCCATGGGTCAGATGGATAATACACTATAATGACTGAACTAACAGCTATCGTAGAAGGGGTCCCTAAATGTTTCAGAAACTTTTAAGGGGCAACTTTTGGAAACGTAAGAGTGTGTTGTCAACATTTTCACATCTTATCTAACATCTGGGAAGTTATTCTCAGTCAAAACTGTATTTATCTCACAAACAATATCCTTGAAGAAACCAATATTTTCCCCTCTCAACTTCTGTTGAAGACTTTTATTTTTATAAATATCCTTTCTGTATATGTGTGAAAGAATTTTATCTTTCTACCCCCATTGACTTCTGGCTTGACAATATGACTTGCTTTGACAATGACATGTGAAAGAAATAATAGGCTTACTTTTCCCTTTACTATCATGATATTTTAGGAAACACACTATTATAAATCATCTGAAACTTTTCATTTCTTCCTTTGTAATACGATTTCATAACAGCTTTCCTAAAAGGTGAAGGTCATTATCTGTACTACCTTGGCTAACTTGTGACATGATTTCATGTACCTTCCTATAATTGATTCTTACTTCCTCCTTTTATTTACATTCTAATAGTCTTTTGTTTATGCTTCTCATATCAAGGTAGATAGAATAAAAGAAAAGGAACAAGAACTCTTCTAGGATTTTAAGTGTTTCTTGTTTGCAGGAATTTGGAAGAGGGATCATACTCTTCCACTGACCTTTTTGTTATCCATATATCAAAATGTGCTTAATCCTAGATTTCCCTATGAGGAACTAAGACACGAGTTGACCAGAGACATTTTGTCCTAGCTAAGGATATTTTAGATCAACCTGCTGCCAGGCTACCCTCAAACAGATTAATAAACTAGACAGATCTAATGACCCAGGGCTAGAGCAAGTGGCATGAAGGTGACATGAAAAGAATTGATGTTTATTACTGACTATTGCTGAAATTTTGTAGTAGTGGTTTAAAATTGTGGCCAAAGATAACTAATATACAAATTGAGCCTACTTTTGTCAGCTTGAACCTCACTGTATGAACCATAAAGGACAGAGCTCCAACCAGCATAACAAAAGGCACCAAACATTAACAAGAAACAAATTTTTTATTGTAAACCACTGATATATGAGGTTTATTTGTTACTCAGAAGAGCCTGGATAACTGATACATGATTCCGTATTCATAACTCTGCTTGGTATCTTAATTCCTCATTTCTTTTGTTCCTGTACGTAGATTTCTATTCCTTAAATCTTCTATAATATGGACATCCAGCTGTTTCTTTCTTGCTTATTCACCCCAAATTTTTCCTTATTCAAGGCCTTAAGATTAATTCCTTTCTGTCACTATTCTAAGATCTCAGAATTAAAAGACTTTTATCACACTGAGAATTTCTGCATATAGTGTAATGGTGAGTTTTGTAAGACTGAGGCTGAGATAATTTTTTGTGGACCACTTGCACATTACTTTTAGAATTCATTTACTTTTATCTTTATTGACATTAACACTAAAGTGTTGTGTTAACCAACCAACAAAGCATAGCTTTTCTTTTACTTTTCAAGTTCCTGGAAAATTGCTAAACCCTCCTGCGGTATTTCAAATAACTACTGAGCAAAAATTAAAAAAAAAAAAAAATCCCATCCATCTTCTCTCTGGAAACATAGGTGCTGTGAGAACACTACAGAAGATCTTTTATTTTTGCTATTCATGACACAGTCAGACATTCAGCTGGTAAAGAACTGTAGAAATAGGTAGTTTTAAAAGCAATTGCCACATACTGTGTTTATTAATGTGAAGTGCTATTATTGCTTTGGAAGTCACCTTTGATTATAATGCTTTTCTCACTATGCTTTAAATTTGTAGTACTTCCAAGTGGAGAAAAGGGTGTCCTCTTCTGAATTTTCCTACTACAGTGTTTCATATTTCAGAAGTAATTAGGTCCAAAGAGAAGCTTCTATTGCTCAAGAGAAGGCCAGGGGCAAACCTAGAAATGCCCCTGGTTGGAAAGCTATTGTTGATCTAGATCTCCTATGAACTAGTGATGGGTGTGAAAACTGGCACAACTATTTTGAGAAACTGGCACTGTCTAGGGATGTTCAACATTTGCTCTACTTATGACTCAGCAGCTTTATTCCTAGGTATATATTCAGTAGAAATATAGACATTTTTACTATAATTCATGTAATAGGATATTTATAGCCATGCCATTTATAATAGTCCTGATTAGAAATGCTCTAAATTTTTACAAAAGTAAATGGCAGCAATAAATTATGGTATATTCATACAAGATACTATCTCACGTTTCACATGAATGGCTTACAACCTAAAAATATCATTAATCGATCTTATAATGTTGATTGTATATAGAGAAGAGTGGGTTTATATTGCTTGTGTCCATTTTTTATTGTTTCAATAAGTAAAACTAATTGTGGTGTTCAAAGTAGGGTGTTGGTCATTTTTCGGAGATAGTGGTTTGGTGGAAGGCACAATGAGGCAGTCTCTGATGATGGTAATATTCTGTTTTCTGATGTAGATGTTAGTAACATACTTGAGTTCATTTATGAAATTCCATGGGTTGCATATGTTTTATTTACTATTCTATGTGTATGTGATCTTTCACTGGAAAGTTAAGGGGAAAATAACACAGAGAAGAAAACAAGCAAAAAATACTGGATACTCTTCTTTTCTCTTGCTTATATCCCATGTTCTTTCCAATTATCTGCATTATAAAATATTCTAATATCATTGATCTCTTTTTTATTTTTGGTCAAAATTTCACATGCATTTTTCAGCTTTATACATGCCAAGAAGAGTGCATAGTGCATAGTACCTGTCCAATAAGGGCTTTTTTGTTGTTGTTGTTGTTTTGTTTGTTTATTTTTAAGGCGAATAAATGAATGGATAAATGAGGCCAGAACCGTGTCAGATTTTGTTTACCAGTGAACAATATATCTGGTGCAATGATGACTCTCAAGGCTTATTTTTGTTTTAAAAGAAAAGATGAAAGAAAGAGAGAGGGAAGAAAGTGGGAGAGAAAGTCTGCTCCCTCCCACCACACTGACCAGCAGTTTGAGCAACCACAGAAGCTATTTGCTCCATCTTGCCCAGGGATCTATCATGGAGAAATCATACTTATTCATGATAACTTTTCTGCTGATATTTTGGAGTCGCTGAGCTCTGAAGCACAATGACCAGCAGAGAAATTCTCAGATGCCTGGGAAAGAAGAGCTCTAAAATTAATTGAATAGTCCCTCAGAACTCTTGGATCTGCAAATAGCCACATCACAGGCTATATTTAGGAATAATAAATTTTTAGCATTAATATGTAAGAGATCAGAATATGCCACCCCAGAGTATACCAATTGGGCATAAAAAATAATTTTGAGCTGAAAGCAATAGAGAACAAAAAATTTAAGAAAAACTTTCTGTTCCTTCCCATTTGACTAAAAAACAGGAGATAAATTATAACTCGCTTCCTTCTACTTTTTCTACCGGAAAGATGAAGTAATGTAATCATTGACTATGACTTAGACGCCCATCAGTCTGGAGATGGCACTAGAGAAAGTTATTGAACACATTTTATTTACAACTTTCACTACATTGTGTTCCACAATTTGCGCCCCTAGTGCCTCAAGATCTTGTATCTTTGTTTTGTCACTTCTCTGAAAATAGTAACTTTATTAAAGATGCTATGTAGGCCAAAATTCTAGGCCACCTCTTTGAGAGTTACTCATGCTCTGAGTATCTCCCATGAATATATGAAATAAACAGAGCAAAACTTTTTTTCTTGTTAATTTGGTCTTTTGTTACAAGGATCTTTAGCTATGAGGTCAGAAGGAAAAGGAAATGGATCTTTTTCTTCCAGTACAAATGGAATAGCTAACATGAGTGGGAGCTTGTGTTGCCACCACCATGCCAGGTACCTTTACATTATCTCACTAGCTTGAGGAAATCAGTTAGTATCCATCCATTTTTACAAAAGCAGAAGCTGAACACTTAGCACTTACCACTCTGTAAACTTATCTCATTTAATTCTGTGCTCTTCAAACTTAAGCCTTCATCAGATCAAGACAACTGGGGGAAAGGATTACTCCAGAACCCCATCTCCAGAGCTTTTAATTAATCAGATCTAGGTTGGAGCCAAAGATCTGTACTTCCTGCATGCACTCAGATTTTGTCCTGGATGCTGGTTCAGAATGACATGAGCAATAAATAACACAACCCCCTCAAAAAGACATTATCACATCCCCATTTTAAATGGGTGATCAAAGTTACATTATCAGTACAGTGCTTTGCACATAGTGGACACCTGTCAGTAGATTTTGACTACTGCAATCACAGACTTGCCTAAAATCTCATAGTTCAATGGGACTGTGAAGATTTAAACCTGCATTTTTTTTTCCCTAGAAAAAAAAGCTAAGAAAGAGTCCAGGGAGCCAAAGCTCTTGCACTCTCTATCTCCTACGAGCTCTAGAACAGATTCTGAATATAATGAAGACCCAGGAAGCACGCACACTGAATTAGAGTTGGAATGTTACTCAAGAGTTGAGATTCAAGGAATTAGGTCAAATTAGGAAATATGCGTTTGCTATTTTCTTCAAGTGCCTTGTCCTTTCCTTCATTTATCACAATTTCATTTGTAGGCTACAGAACGCTCTTATATATATTTTGACACTTAATTATTTTTCATTTAGACTAACCCTGGAGGGCAAAGAGAAGTGCCTAATGTTTTCTTGTTCATTCTTGTTTAACTTGAATATACTAATGTGATCAATATCTGGTTCAGCTTTCATTGTAAACAGCAATAAAACATTGCCATTCAATGATGTTTCCTCTGCGTAATTGAAAGCATTTAATAATGCTTCATTTTGATCATTCTCACGTGAAAATTAGTTAGACGTTTCTGGAAAATGAAAAGAAGCAGGGCAGTGAGGTGGAAAATGGATTCCCACCATTACAAGAATTGTGAGTCCATACAAGTTATATGATTTCAGGGCTTTTGCATCACTTGGAAATTGAGCTGAATTCTGGTGTTCTAAAGAATAAGTTTACAGAACATACACATTCTATGTGCAGAACAGACTCCTCTTCCCTATCCTTCTCTCTTTGACCACCATTCCTTCCAGACACTCTGACTCCCACTCATCATGGAAGGACTCAAGGATCAGTATCACTCTTTTTCCTGCCTCCCTCTTCTACACCTGCCTTCAAATACTCTGTATTCCAGTTGCTTCCTCTTGATAGCTGATGCTCTTGGTGAGCACACAGATCCCTTTGTTCTCACAGTTCTTTATGTGTCCCTTCCTGACTCTGCCTACAGTGGTTTCTACCTGAGCCCTTCCTCTAAGTGTCATCCTGAAACTACTGGCTCTTTTTCCTCCTATTGCTCACAAGTTCATTACCACCTGGAGTGACCAGCAGTCAATCACTGAATGACACTGAAGTGTGAAAGTTCAGCTCATTTACCTTCAAAAAAGCAAACTTGAAAGGTGTAATAGAGGCTGGAGTTCCCTATGAGATCAAGTGAAGATCACCACTTTATCTGGAAATTTGGCCTCTTTGCTCTGCTTTTCCTGCTTCATCATTGTTTTCTCCTGCAAGCACTGCCTTGATAAATTTGTCATCGGGTATCATAACCATAGGGCTTCTTTTTAAAAGACCACACCTAGGACAAGCTTCCCTGACTGCCCACTTTCCCTTCACCAAACTTCTACTGTACCTCTGTAGAAGCAGTCCCTGTAGCTATTGTGACCCATCATCAAGTGACCTCCTCCTCTTGACCCTTGAATACATCATTCTTAAGTCAATATCCAGCAGTGATTCTTTGTGTGTTCTACAAATAAGGACAAACTCCTTGGCCTGAAATCTCAAGCCCTCCAACACTGTGACTTCAATGTGCCAATCTTTAATTATTGCTTCATCATCTCACTTTCCCCATTGTCCCCTTTCTGAAATACCATTCCATTTTATCCAAGTTAACAAAGTCCTGCCTGTCGAGCGAGCAAGTCAATCTCAAGTGCTCTCTCTGTTATGAATACTTTATTGATCCATCCTTTTACTAGTTTCTTATTGCAGCCCTAGAAAATCAACATAAAATCACTGGTTAAAAAACTCCACAACTTTATGATCTCACAGTCTGAAAGCAGACTTGACTGGACCTTGTGCTTAGTATGCATCAGAATAAATTCATTCTGTCATCTAGCTGGGTTCTTAGCTGGAAGCTCCTGGGATGGAGAGAAATATAGTTTCAAATCCTAGTGGTTATAGTACTGAGGTCACTGCGAACTCTGCATCATTAGCCTGTAGGCCTTCCACCTTTGATTCTCTTTGACTTCCCTTTCCATTGCATCTCTTCTTGCACTAACTAGAAAGGTTCTCTGTTCTCAAATGACATGTTATTAAGTTGAGTAAAGCATGGATTTCTATGCTCACTTTCTCTCTCTCTGGCTGGAATCGCATGATCCTAGGAGCCACATCATGAAAGAAGCCTGGCCGCTGAGATACCATCTGCAAGAAACAGTGCCCAGTTCCTCTCAAAATGGAAAGTACTGGTGGCTAAGTGCCGTGTAGTATATTGTCACTAGGCTTTCTAGGATCTTTGGTACAGTACTCTTAACAGGCTAAATTTTAAGTTTAGAAAATCTAGATCTAGTCTAGAGACCACACCCTTAGCTGCAGCCCTTCTTTCTACTTCTCTTTTATTTTGAAAATAATATAGTCTTTGCCCAATTATCCACATGGGACTATTTCCAAGATCCCCAAGAACACCAAAATCTTTGTATACTAAACTATACTGTATAATATGGCATAGTATTTGTATATACCTTATGCACACCACTTATATACTATATATCATCTCTAGGTTATTTACAATTCCCAGTGCAATATAAGTACTGTGTCTTTATTATTTTTTTCTTGCTGAGAAAAAATACTTGTCATCCAAAGTTAAAGGGAGAAAGATTTATTTAGCTCACAGTTTGCACAGGTTTCAATCCACAGCTGGCTGGCTCTAATGCAGGCTGGACGGCAGAGGGGCATTGTAGAGGAGAAACAATTCACTGCAGAGAGGAGACAGAAAAAGCAATCAGAAACCACTGCTGTTTATATCCCTTATATTTTATTTTTATCACACATTTTTAATCCTACTTCCTTTGATCCTTGAATTGTACCATGAGTCAATCCCAGCATCACACACTTTAGAACCAACCACCTCTGAAAAAGCTCCACCTATGATGGCATAAGACTTTTGGGAGGACATCTAGACACAAGCCATAATGCTATGCAATTGATTGATATACATTACTGTTTGGGAAGTAACATGGGAGGGAAAGTACAGTTCAGTACAGACATAGCCCTTATAGGCCTAACTACACAATGCACAAACGAGACAGGAAACCATGGTATGAGATAATTTCAAGTTTTGTTTTATAGAATTTTCCCAAATTATGTTTTTAATAGTTTCACTTCAAGGTTAGCTGATGCTGCAGATGTGAATCTGGGGATGTGGAGGTTGATAGGACTTGCAAAATTTTAGATACAGCCACGAATTACAGATATGATATAAATGAGGCAATCATGATGGGTTTCTAACACACCTTGCATTTTGGATGTGCAGATATGTCTAGATTAAAGTTAGGAAGATAGGGTCTAGTGCAATTCCTCTTTTCCCTCCTTAGCATGCTTCATGCAGGTGTTTAACACACAAGTAATAAATATTTGCTGTGATAAATGTAGCAGATGAGGATTTCTAAATAAACTAGTTATATAAAATGTATTTCAGAGAAATTATTAAACATACTTAAAAAATTATCCACTTTCAAACATTATGAAAGCATGTCACTGACATGGGATGTGTAGATGCCAAAATGTTCTTGCCTATTTCTTTACACTCATTAAGTAAGAACTTCCATGTTTATGAGAAATGTGTTATTTAAGACCTATTGAAACATAATAAAGACCTGTATAGAGTACCTTACTTAATGACAAAAGTAGTTTATCAATAGTGTTCTACCCTAATGGTGAGATTAAAAAGGTCTAATTTTTCTGCACCTAAAGTCATTACATAGAGGGGTGCCTTTTATTCACCACCATGAGAACATTCACATGGAACAGGCATATGTTTTCTACCTCAGCTGTCTATTAATTTACAAGTAATGTGGCCAGAATTAGCAAGAACACCAGGACAGAAGAGTAGATTACTGTATTAATTTCATTCTAATCCCCTTGCTTTAAAAGTACAGAGTATCAGAAGGACCAAGATATGGACATAAAACCAAGGGAACAACAATAACAACAAAGCCTCTGCTTATTATTATACCAAGTGTCAAAAATCTGACATAAATATATGCTGGGACTTGCCTCAAAGTAATATCCTTCCAAAATGCTTCTAAGTGATTCCAAAACCTTTACTATTCAAAAACCTTGTCTTCTATTTTGACATCTATCTGGTCTATACTCGCTATGTTCTGAGACATAAAACTCTTTAACAACTACATTCATGAAATGTATTTCTTTTTTGTACTTATCACATCCAAATTAATTTCAAAACAGTACTGCAATTCAGAAATGCCAATGGTAACTTGTCTTAATGTAGTACAACAATCAAAATGGGGAATATCTTCTTTTTGCTATTTACTTATATCATTTCAGATCCTCCCCATCTCTTCTCTGTCCATCAGTTCCTTCTTGATAATCCTGGAACATCTATGCCATACAACACTGATGCCTGACCTTTATATCTCTGAATCAGACAAGCAGCATGCTGCAGCACACATGCCATCGGTTCACTGTCAACCCTATTGTATTTATGATCACTGTTATTGGTTAGCTTATAAAACATAGTTTATATATAGAATAGGCTATATATCTGGACGCTACATATCTTTTTATTTTTTATTTTATTAATATATTAAACATTAAAATAATAGCAAGTCCTTATAAATGAATACCCACAATGACAGATGCTGAGATTATATTTTGCTTCATATTCCGCCTTAATATTCAATATAAACAATATCAAAATGTATCTAGCAACTCTACCACCCCTCTCCATTCATAACATTTAAATTTGCATATAAATTCATCATTATATCTACAAATATATTTGTATTTTACATGCTTATATTTATAAGTATATATATATATATATACACACACTATAATATGTTAATGAATTGCAAAGATTT
The DNA here is from genome assembly GCA_004026965.1 of Petromus typicus. Taxonomy (NCBI): domain Eukaryota; kingdom Metazoa; phylum Chordata; class Mammalia; order Rodentia; family Petromuridae; genus Petromus; species Petromus typicus. The sequence continues at coordinate 14,257 of PVIR01002677.1, forward strand.
GGATAAATATATTTTACCTACAATGAAGATGATTGCTCTGTCTCCAGTCCCCAGCTCCTCCCTAAGGTCCAAATCCAGATTTTACTGTGAAGTGGACTTCTTCTAGTATCCTCTAGCATTAATGCCAACAGCTGAAAATCAATTTTACCATTTTCTCTCTAAAATGTACTCTTCTAAGGAGAATTCCGATGTGGTTGAAAGCCCTGTCACCCAAAAGCCCTTCATAAATTGCCTGATGACTGCAAAAAGTATGGGAGTTGGCTTCTTTTCTCTTTTCTCCTTTTACCACACTCAGATTATTGTCACAGTCTTAGAAAGGTCTTTTCTAAGGGCTAGTCACATAGCTCAGTAGTACCATGCCTGCCTGGCAATTGCAAGGTCCTAAGTTTGATTCCTGGTACTAGAGGAAAAATAAATAAATAAATAAAATTTTTTTTCAAAATCCATCTATGGTATGTATGTGTAGATAATACAGTAGTAAAAGAAGCCAGAAAACACACAAGAACATGAAGACATATCATGTACAGGTACAAATTTTTAATGTTGAATGTGATCATAATGTATATGTACCAATAAACTCAATTTAATGTACAATAAACTCAATTTTAAAAAGAAAGAGGGGAGAGACAAGAGCAAGGAAAAAGAGGATGAAAAAAGAAAGGGTGAGGAGGGAGGAAGGAAGTTAGAAAGTAAATGAGGTATATTTAGATATGTGCTATAAATGAAAATAAACACAGATAAAGAATACGGCATGGTATGGTGATTCTTACTTTGAAGGGAAAGAAAAGAAAGGTTTCTTTGATCAGAAAACAGCTGGACTGAGGCCAGCCATGGGGTCCTGCCATGGGCACAGAGGACAGGCAGTACAAAGCGAGGAGGAGGAGGAGGAGGAGGAGGAGGAGGAGGAGGTGGCACAGTGCATTCAGGGAACAGGGACGCCAGTGTGGATGGGGAACAATAGCTATGGAGGAAAGAAGTATTAGCACCAGAGAAGAAAGTACAACTGGCCTTTCAAGAGCCCTTAACTTTACCCCTATCATCAAGAAATCTGTTAGAATTATAAGTCCTCACTTAAAATCCCTGAATTATATTTGTTTTCCAAAAATGATTCCAGATGTTGTCTAGATAATGAACAGATAAAGGGAAAAAAGGATGAGAAGGGAGAATTTTGGAGCCTGTAATGTATGACACTATGGCTGAGGACATTCCTGGCTCGGATTAGAATCCCTGCTGCAAGTGTGGCGAAGCATTTGTAGAGGTGGAGGATCCCACAGCTGCCAGTCCTTGTTAGACAGATTGCTTTGGGGAGGGTGGTGTGTAAGGGACACAGAGAGAAAAGGGAATCATGAACAGTTCCTTCATTTAGCCCTGAGCCTGGGTTTTCTCCTAACAAAGGTTTTCTGTGACTTCAGCCTGAACAAATAATAGCAGTGTCTTGATCTCTCCATTTCCTTTTCTTTATTTTCTTCTGTTCCATTTTCACCACTCACTCCTTCACATTTATCCTGTAGGTTATCTTGAAGTCTCAGCAACCTGTCCCTTGAAAACTAAACAGTTAAGATATGTTTAGGAATAAAGAAATACATCAAGTACTGTCAGAGAAGATTTCATGAAGAGATCATGGTGGGACAGGAGAATGGGCCCAAAGATGTCCATCATTCTAAAGCCATTGCAATTTCTTGAGTGGAGTTAATCTAAAGAATGAGAAAATGAAAGACAAGGTTACCACCCTAAAGGCTGAGATAACCAAAATGGGAAAGTCAGAACTTTAGAATCCAGGAGTTTGAAGAGGCTCCTTAATATCCATCAGACCAGCCTTGTCAGTCCCTAACCCCCCAGAAATTTTAGAGGTAGGCCATCTTCACACTTGTTCCTACTATTGAAATCTCACACCCCCTGCCCCAGAAAAAGCTCTGGAAAACTACCCTCAATGCCTCCACACACAGTAAATCACATCCTCTTTGTGACAGCTTCCTACTTCTATAACTCTATGTCCATAGGTATCCTATGGGATTGCCAGGCATCTATTTACAGAGCTGTCTTACCTACAAATCTACAAATTTCTTGCAGATAAGAATTATCTGTCTGGAAGACTTCTTAGGACAGGGAATTTAACTCAGCAGTTCTGGTATCTGCCTGGCAAGAATTGCAACGTCTTGAGTTTGATCCCCAGGAACCACATACTATAATGCAGGCATGGTTGCTCATGTGTGTAATCCCAGCACTCGAGAGGCAGAAACCGAAGGGTTGCTGTGAGTTGGAGGCTGGCGTGGGGTACATCATGAGTTTGGGGCTAGTCTAAGCTACTGTCTCAAAAAAAAGTACTTCTCAGCACTTCTCTAGATACACAAATGAGTGAAAGGACCTACATTGATATTTAAACAACTCCTGAGATCCAGTTTAGATTATTAGATTGAATACTACTAACTTCATCATCCTTATAAAAAGGTTACAGCAAAAATAGAGGTCATTTCATGTGTGTCATATTTTCTCTATTTTCTTTCTATAAAAACAGTCCTTAAAGTTGGTTGCTAGTTTAAATTTATTTTTTAGTTCTAGGGATTAAACCAATGGACTTTACACTGAGCAACTTCCCCAACTCTTTTTCGAGTTTGGTTTTTTTGTGTGTGTTGTTTATGTTTTTTTGTTGACACAGTATCTCACTGAGTTGCTAAATTGCTCCCAGCCCCAAGCTGGGCTCCAATTCAGGATACTCCAACTTAGCCTTGTCCCCCAGAGTACTGGTTTTACAAGCATGCACCACCATGCCTTGCTTTAACATACTTTATACTAAAAGTCTGAATTGGGTTTGGCTGTTTGGTGATTCTTATGGCCTATTTATGCTCCATAGGCATAAATGAGCTCCATGGGCTCAGGTGAGCTACTCTAAGACACCTGGTCTCTAACCTATATGGTATTCATCTCTAGTGTGCTGATCTGGATTCAGGGACGTTGCAGGGCTCAAGATCAATTGGAAGCTATGCTTCAGCCTAGCTTACCATGGCCATTGGTAAAATCAGTCAATTCCAGACCACACAAAACTCAAGAGACAAGGAAATTGGTGGAATGTCTTGACAGGAGGAAATTTTGTACTGAGGAGCATTTTGAGAAGTCTGCCTACTTCTTCATACTTCCTCAGGCTCTTTCTTTGCATATCTTACTGCCACCAGGGAAAGTTTAGTCAGGGCTAATGCAACAGAATCCAGTAGTCCCAGCAAGACACACTAGACTATTCTCCAGCCTTCTATCTCTTAGAGATGAAGAAGAAACCAGAAAAGAGCAGTAGAGTTGCCAGCCACATACAGCCACCCTAGACACACAAGCCCGGTGAGCCACAGCCAAAGCAGTGATAATCAGTTCCTATAATTTGAAGTCACTAAGTTGGAAATGGTTTGCTATGAATACACAACTAACTGGTAGGGAGTCAGCTGTGATGTGATACTTACCTGCAGCAATTCTGCCATGGTTGATTTTGTTCATTTATTGTCAAAGGTATTTCCTTGTGTGACCCATAGTCTTGTTATTCCTGCCTCGATTCTGTCTTTATCTCTATCTCTATGTCTGTCATTTCTTTCCCTTTTCTAATGTCCAGTGGCATGTTTTGGCTTTGTGGGTTTTGAAAAAAAAGGAATACAGTCTTGTGCTCTTGTCTTCAGCAGATGGGCAGAGTACTGTCTCGACAGTCCGATGAGGCAGGTTTAATCTGCATTCTCAAATTGATTTGTGGTACCTTCAGGCAAGTTCTTTGACCTGCCCAAGCCCTGGTTTCTTACACTGTAAGATAAATACAGTGAGGTCTCTGTATGACACTGCTCAAGCTGTGTGCTGTAGCTTTCCAAATGTCTCCCGCTGTTGCTCTTCACTAGAACCCTCATAGTTTTTTAAAGCATCCTATGTACTGAGGTATATATGTAAATAAGAGACACTTAATCAACATTAGCCTTCCTTCTATCACCCCCACTTAACTGACACTGGATTAAAACCAAGAACAATTGGCTCTCCACAGCCTAACCTAGTAGTTTGCTAGCCACTGCCCACTGGCCACACATGGCCTAAATACCATTTTTGTAAATAAAATTTTATTGGAATAAAGTTACTGTCACTGTCTGTTTCTGCTCCTCTAATAGCTCAATGGTTAGTTGTCACAGCCCAGTGAGGTTCACAGAGCTTAAACTACTTAAGATCTGGTGATGTTAGGAGAAAGATTCCTGATCAGCTGTAATGTTCAGTATCATAAACTTATTTATACAGATGAAGCACCTGGAGAGGTTATTTAAGATACAAGCTCTGTAGTCTCATTTGCTAGAAATTATAAATCACTGGATCTGAGTGTGTTGTGGGAATCTGTGTTTCTAGTAATTATGAAAGAGCCACTCATACAGCCAGTTGAGGGACCATACCTTTAGTAGCATAGCTCTAACCAGCTGAAGAAACTTAATTGTACGAAATCCTTATTGTTCAAACTGCAGGTGGCTATGATTTAGGTATGTTTTCTAAATGTTCGTATGATAGGTGCTTGGTCCCTAGTGTGCTAGTGTTGAAAAGGTAGGACTTTTAAGAAGCAAGAACCAAAAGAAATTAATTAATAGTTTCAGCACCCTTGAAAGACATGAATTCTGGTCTGAAGGAATTAGTTCCCTTATTATAAAGCAAGTTAAGCTAACACATTTAGCCTCTTCCCGCTGTAGCTGGTGTCCTTTTAATTTTTCCACCATGCAATAACCCAGGCATCAGCTTTTAAAACTGTGAATAACATGAATCTATTTCCTTTGTAAAGCATCTAACATCAGTTATTCTACTAGTTATAACATTGTAAAACAAAGTAATAAGCAAATCATGAATCAATTAAAAACCCATACAAATAAATCAAACCCATCTTAGAAAAAAAGCTCAGATTGTAGTACGTGAATTGCCTAATTCACAACTGAAACCTATATTATGTAGAAAATTCCTGATAGATAATTCAGGTTTACTCACAAGAGGGAAAAGGTAATATAGGCCAAGGACAGTTACCACCAGCAAAAAGGTCAGAAAACAAAACACAAAAACTAAATTAAAATATATATATTAGGCTTTATTTATTAGTCTGGGTAGGGAATAGAATATCTAGCTCAAGATTTTCTTAATTTAGAAGGTTTGGCTCCTCCTAATTGTGCCATCTGTCCAATTGCTCTAAAATATCTAATCAGAAATACTCAGTGACAACCACATACTACATGGCTCAAAATAATTTATATTTTTCCCAAATAATAGCAGACTGCAGATGCTCTCCTGGCCATCTTTACAAATGCAGGCTGATTGCTAACAAAGTGGCTTATTTAAGACATTCCAGGTCATATCTGTTGTGATTCAATGAATGATATTTTAAAATTATTCTATAATGAGCTTTTTATAAGTTATTATAATTAAACTGGTTATTATGATCTTGCCCTTCCTTGTGCTCTAATTTAATTTCCCTGAATGATTTTTTTTTCTTCTATCCATGTTTCTACTTCATTGCTTGAAATAAAAGAGGAAATTACTTCCTTTTAAAATTGTGTCATCTACCCTCGTGCTATCTTGATGATTTAGATCACATTCATCTTATTCACAGAAAAAATGACCTGAACATTATTTTGAGCTTCTTTTAAATACTGAATAAGCCTCAGAGAGAAAGAGATTCCTAAAAGGTGATGGGAGAGTTTAGGGTTTAATCTGAGCTCACTTTAGAGGGACAAAACTACAAGTCATGGTTATCTTTTGTATTGTGGGACCTCAGAGAGGGGACTTGGAACAAAACCTGTACTTTCTGTGTGTAGATTAAAACCTCTGAGAACCCTTGCAGGTAAACACATTCACACATTAACAGGATTACCTTCTGTGCTTCTAAAATAAATCCCCTGGCCGGCCAGAGTATTAAAACTATGGAAGATGTGTTTTAGATGGAGAAAATATTTATTTACATCCCAGTTCTACTCCCGTATTTCTTTTCTTGCTTTCTTGCTCCTGTCCTTTCCTCCTTTCATTTCCTTCCTCCTCCCCACTTTCCCTCCTTCCATTTCTTCCTTCCTTCCTTCCTTCTTTCCTTTCTCTCATTCACAGTAAGTGAGAATATCATTAGATATTTTTCTTGGAGTATACTTAGTACTACTATCTACCTTAAATATATTTTAGGAAGAGAAGAAAGGGAAAAAGCTAGAAAATATGAACAATAAATTCACATAAGCAGAATGATATGAATAATCTGTGGAAGGAACAAGAAACACAAAAATTTATCACAGATTTAAATTCCTTTAGAAACAAATGTTCTGTTCTTTTTATGGTAGTATTAAAAATTACAAAACCAGACTGATCCTCTTACTGAAAACAACTTAAAATGTTAGTCAAAATATAAATAACATATTTCAGATGTAAGCAAGGGTGGATAGAAAGGATGGTCTTCTCACAGCCAAACATTGACTGAGAGCCAGAATTCAGACAGGTCAGCAGAGAGTCAAGGTCAACTTTCACCCGAGGTTTCTTGCCAAGTCTAAGAGCTTAGCCCAAGATTTGATGGTTTTCACAGCCTGGCTGGGGTGGCCTGGGCCATGAGATCAGGAACATGCCAGGCTTTATCCTCCGAAACAGGGTCCATAGGCTATGCTCAGAGTGACAGAAGAAAAAAAAGAAAAACCCATCTTTGTTGTTCACTCTCATTCTTCACCCTGCATGGATCAATAAGAAAAGTTGGTCATCTACAAACTTGGCAAAGTAGAAAGGAAAACACACAATGAGAGATTATGTTCAACAAATGTTCCTTTCATAGATTTATAGTTCATAATACTTCTATGGCTCTAAAAGCCCCCATTTAGCTTAAAGTTATATTTTAAAGATAAGATTAACTTTAATAAACTCTGAGATATCAGTGGCTTAACACAGCCCTCATTTATCCTTTTGTTCTATATTTAATCTCACATGGCAGAGACTGGAGGTGAGAACTTGCCTAACAGAGGCCCCTGTGTCTCCATTACTTGGCTCACAAGGCCTCTCTGTATTTGTACTTACATGTTAGTGACAGAAAAAGGAAGAGGGTCCAGTGTGGGAATTTTATGGAGTCATATGGTAGAGTATTAATAATGGCCCTCAAGAGCTAAGGATTTAGCTCAGTGGCTCTGACACCTGCCTTGTGAGTACAAGGTCCCCAGTTTGATCCCTGGTAATCATATATACCAATGCCAGGCATGGTGGCTCAGCCTATAATCCCAGCACTCGGAAGGCAGAGGCAAGAAGACTGCAGAGGCAAAAGGACTGTTGAGTTTGAGGCTGAGTTCAGGACCAGCCTGAATTACAAAGCGAGACCAGCCTGAATTACAAAGGGAGACCTTGTCTCAAAAAAAAAAAAAAAAAAAAAAAAAAGAAAGGGTCCTGAAGCAGTGTGTCTGCTGAATCCATGCTCTTTCACAATCAAGTCTGAAGCAGTAAAATCTGCTTCCTTCCACTGAATCTGGGTTGGGTTTCTGACTCATATTGGCTGACAGAGTGGGAGAAACCAATAGTATAAGGCTTCTGAACTCAGGCCTCAAGCTAGCTGCATCTACATTTTTCACATGGGTGTCCATCCACCATGTACAGGTGTGTTAGTTAGGTTTCCATGGCTATCACAAAATATCTGAAATAATCATTTTAAAGGAAGAAAGATTTATTTCGGGCCACAGATTTTAATGTTTGAGTCCATGGTCACTTAACCTCATTGCTTTGGGGTAAGGCAGAAGACATGGTAAGGAGTGTGTACTGGTTCCTGACAGCTGGGAAACAAGGTAAGGGCTGGGGTCTTGATAACCCCTCATGTACACACTTCCAGCATCTTAACTTTGTTCCACTAGGGCTCAACTTCTAAAAGTTCCACCAGCTCCAAGTTGCCAATATGGGCTGGCAAACAAACCTTTTGGGCTTTTTGAGACATTTGTAACCCAGATTTTAACCCACACAATCAAATTGGAAGAAGAGGCCACCTAGGGGCTATGGCAGATGGGACAGCATATGGAGAGATAGACCACAAGGCGGAGAATCTAAGTCTTCTAGTACAGCAAACTCGGCAATAAGTAAAGGAGAGCGTTTTGGGCCTTTCCAGTTTGAGTAGGCTTATAGGTCAAAGCAGCAACAGCACAGACCCTATGCAAGACCAACAAAGTACTGTTCTGTCAACTGACTATTGACAGGAATAATAAAATGTTTGCCATTTATAAGCACTAGGCCTTGGAAGTTGTTGGTAACACAATAACTGAAGTGAGTATTTAGTCAATAGCAAGGTGTAATAGACCTGGTTTGGAAGCAAATGAGTCCCTGGACTCATTTTCCATTGGCATGAACCCAGGCACAAAAGCACACTTCACTCCAAGGGCATCTGGGACATACCATCTTTCTATACAGTCAGGAGGAAGAGAAAAATTATTGGATATACAGGTAACCTCTTTCTGCACAGAAGTGGGAACCAATAGTTCTCAAGTACTTACTATAGCCATAAACAGATAATATCTGATGGAATTCATCTTTTTTTCAGAATTCAAAGAATCAGCATGAAGTTCTAAAAGTTGATTCAGAGAAGAAAATAAAGACATAATTTTAGTTGCTAGAGGTATTTCAAAAAACACAGGAAAATATTTTGCCAAAAAATTCATACTTATCTAATATCCCCAAATGATATATTAGCAATGACTCAAAAACAACAGCAACAGGGAGGGCTGAGAACTATTAACGATATGCAATCAGTACTTAACAATTGTTTCTTCATGTAGGAACTATCAGATCTTGAAAGATTTACAGGTAAATTCTAACAAACATTAAAAGAAGTGATCATTGCAATATTAGTCACACTATTCCAGAGAACAGCAAAGGAAAGGATATTCTAGAACTTTTTACGAGGCTGAGGTAATTGTGACACATTAACAAAAGAGATGAGGAAATGGAAATTCATAAGAAATAGTCACAAACATATGTATTAACACTTAGAAATTTAGAAAATTGAATTGAGCAAAGTATAAAAAAAAACAACATGAGGAAATCATATGTCTCCCTGTAATGTAAAATTGATATACACATGTAATAAAATTCACTGTGTTAACAGATTTTAAAACTCCAGTTTCTAGGAGCTTGTGTAGGTTATGACAATAAATTATAAGCTAGACATACTCAGAGAACAGAGGACACAAGGCAAAGTAGTGCCCTAAAAAATGGAGGAAGACAGAGAGATACAGACAATCCCAAGTTCCTGAAGCAAATTCATAAATGAAGATATCTGCAAGAACTGGTACTGGGTAAAGAAAACTTGAACTATAATTAACAAATTGCTGGAGGCTCAGTGTAGGCAAATCTGAGATGAACCTCCTTGAGGAACCCAGTTCTACTGGGTGCCAATGTTTTGGCACCCCTGAGTTTGCATCCTGGTGCTTTGACATACCTCTCTCTGTTCTGCCAGGATCTCCCAGTAGAGATGAGAGAAAAATCCCCTCCACTTCCAGCAGGGAAGAGGAAAAGTAGCCATTTGCAGACTCATCAGACCATCTGTTCTTACAAAATCTCCTTTCAAATGAGGAATCAAGAGAGGGTCAAATTATATAATCAATGTTTAATTTTTTTCAAATGTTATAGTAAAAAATGTACTACATAAATTCCCATTAAAATATTTCTCTCTCTCACTTATCCTATCATTCTTGCCATTTCCTGAAAGAGTTTTAAAGTCTTCATTCATGAGTGTCTTTACAAAGTGTAATTAAAACACACATACATACACACACACACACACACACACACACACACACACACACACAGAGTGAATGCTGCTGTAGAGTGTCATCCAATAGAAAAGCAGGCTTATAAAAAAATGAGAATTAAGTTATGTCATATCATATACTTGTACAAATTCTCAATGCTGAATGTAACCATGATGTGTATACATAGTGTACCAATAAAGATTTAAGTTAAAAATAAATAAGTACATAAAAACATTATAATGTGTCCACATTGAGAATTTATGCCTGTATATGATGTATCTTGATTTTTATTTTTCCCATTCCCCTGCCCTCTACCTGCTATGTACATAAGCTTTTTTTTTTTCTGTTTTTCCTTGTTACCATCAATTTTTTCTTTCTCTTCTTTTCTTTTCCCTGCACCTCTCCTGCCAGTTCCTTTTTTCCTGTGAATATCTTACTCCTATTTCAATAACTATTATACGTTTTGGAGCTAAAATGTACCAATAAACTCAATAAAGAAAAAAATCTCTTATGTGAAAAAAAAATTATAGGAGGTCCTCATACGCCTTATTCACTGGGTCTAGTACCACACAACCTTTAACTTCACCAAATTCAAAATGATAACAAAAGGAAAATATTTTTAAATGATTCAAGACATTGAGACAGGTGTGAGAATGCAACTAAAGATATTCATGAAAGAGGACTCTCAAGACTGATTCAGTGGCAAAAACAAGCAGATAAATGTGTATGAAATGAAGGGGAGTACTTTGATATAGATTAATGGTAATGTATCTTTTACTGTAAGAAAGTTTTTAAATTTAAACATTCAGAAATATGTTCTAATCACTATTTTCCCTGAACATAATCTTTTAGGATCTTATCATTCATTACCCAGGAGAAAGTAATAAGTCAATTCCAGACCTTCTGGTTATCTTTTCCAGCTAAGTGGGGAGAAAATCTTATGAGGTTCACAATCCAAGACACAGGTTCACTAAAGGGCCAAAACCTAATCACAGATCTGAAAGCCATACAACCTTTCCTTTCCCCACACACAGTGCACGAAGTCTGTTTACTGACTTTTATTTTATTCAGTACAACTTGTCTAGTTTTCAAGAAAAATTCAAAGGCAGCATTTAAATCACAGATAGAGAGCTTAAGTGAAAGACTGATATGACAGGAATGAAAAGGACGAAGACGCCCTGTAAGAACAGGGGAGTAAGATGAGACATGAGATCTCAAGGAGAGCAGGAACAAATGATACAGATCAAACACACTGTAACAGAAATGAAGCAATAGCCTACATCCAACTGAGGAAAGAAGCCCTGAGCCTGAAAAATGTGTCAACATCAACTTTCAAAACTAAAACATAAAGAAAAAAGACTGAACAAAATGGAACAGAACATCCACAAATTATGGGACAATTGCAGAAGGAATAACAAGTATGTAATGGGAAAACCAGGTGGAAAATGAGCAAGGGAAATTGTGAAATATTTGAAACAATGACAGAAATTTTCCTAAACTGATGTCAGATAGTAAACCACAGATTCAGGAAACTCAGAGAACATTAAGTAGGATAAATGCCAAAGAAAACCACACCTAGGCACATCACATTAAACTGCAGGGAATCAAAATAAAGAAAAAAAAATTTGAAAAAAGCTGGAGGGGGGAAATCACTTTACCTATAGAGAATCAAAGATAAAAATGTACATTTGACTTATCAGAAACTATGGAAAGATTACTTCGCAGAAAGTGTGTAAATGGCATGAACATTTATTGTTGAGACACAAAAACTCATCAGCCTACAATTCTGTGCTGTATAAAATTATTCTTCAAAAGTGAAGGAGAAATAAGGATTTTTTTCAAACAAATGAAAGCTAGAGAATTTGTTGCCTGTAGACTTGCTTTTCAAGTGGAGTTTTCTTCTTCAAAATGAAAGGAGATTAGGTCAGGCATCTATATTAATAGAGAATAAGTAAAGGTGGAAAATGATTAAAAGGGAAACTATTAAAAATCATTTTCATAGGTACAAGAAAATATCTCCTATAACTGAACATTCTTTCACTGTATTTGTTTAAAGAAAAATTCATGAACAAATCAGGAAGAAAAAACTAGATTATTTGATAAACAATATCTTAAGAAAAAGAAAGGAAACAAAGAAATAGATCATTTGGTAGCTTTATTTCTAGTGTTTTGAGGACCACCATGTTTTCATATTGGCTCTACTAATTTATATTCCCATCAAAAGTTTTCGTTTTTTTTTCATCCAGTCCAGCATGTATCATCTGTACCCCATAAATATGTACAACTTATTATGTGTCCATTTAATTAATTGCTTTTTTTAAAAAGTAAAGTATAACAAGTATCTGATTTTCCATTCAAATGATTTTATGTTCAAAGAACTACTTTTCTGATATACAAGAAAGAATGTGAACTATTAATCATAAGTACCGGGAGAAAATAAATCACATTGTCGTAACTCAGAGTTACAATTATCTGTAGAAAATCTCTCAAATATTACTGGCATGTTACCAGAATGAATAAGAAAGTTTAGAAAAAGTTTTGGCACAAAATAAATGCAGATGATTTAATTGTATTTCTATATGCCATCAATTAGCAGAAATTGTATTTAATTTTAAAACCACTTAAAATAAATGTAGTAGTAGCTTAAGAATTTCTATAAAAACAGCAGCAGCAGACAGTATTTTGACCCAAAAAACATTTTATATGCAGAATTGGCACCATAGGTTTTAATCCTCTGATCCTTAAAAAATGATACATCTCATCTTTTATGAGGTATCCTCTTATCTCCCTTTAAGGTATTACGGAAATTTCAGTTAATGGGTCTTACACATTTCCTGTTTTTGTACTACTGAATATAATACTAGACTATTCCATTTTATTTTAATTTCATCAATTTCATTTATTTTCTTTTAATATCTTTTATTCCATTATACCTATTACAGGGATGGTATTATACAATTGTCCCTCCATAGATATCAGTCCTACATTCATGGATTCAATAAAATGGAGTAAAAAATATGTTTTTTCAAAACTTCTGTCTGTACTGACCACAGACTGATGTATTTTTCTTGCTATTTATTCCTTAATAATAAAGTATAACAACTTACAGTGTTTACAATGTTTTAGATATCATAAATTATCTATTAATGATTTAAAGTATTTAGGAAGATGTAAATAGGTCATATAAAAGTACTAGGCTATTTTATAAAAAGGACTTGAATATCTACAGATTTTGGCCTCAATCTCTCATAGATACCAACAGATAGTAATACATCAGCAGATGAAATCAATATTTAACAAATGATCCTCTCATGAAAAATATGAAATTAGAGTCTTAGTTTTACACACACACACACACACACACACACACACACACACACACACACACACATTTTCTGGTGAATTAAAATTCTGAACGAAAGACAAAACTTAAAACTTCCAAGAAGCTGCTCTAAAAATGTATGCACACATTTCAACCTTAGAAAAATTTGTACCTAATCTAAAAAGTACCCAAACAAAGTAAGTCACAGAAAAGTGCGTTCAGTTTGTTTCCACTATATAAAGGTAAATACATGTGATGTATTGTTTAGGCCTATAAACACACACACAAGAAGAAGAAAAAGACGGAGGAGGAGGAGGAAAGAAGCAAAGGAAGAAGGTCAAGGATAAAACACACCATTCAAGTTAGTTGCCTCTGAAGAGAATGGCTGTGATATGATTAGAATAGGAGATGGGTGCCAATTTTAAGAAAAGCATTCTACATATCAAATTGGGTAACTTAGTACTAACATGTTCATTTTATTGTTATTTCATCTCCTTCCATTTTTTATACCATATTATTTCAGTTCTACTCCATGATTAGTGAACCACCAGTCAAGTGCTAAAGCCAGTAGAAGGAAATAAACAGGAAAAAGAAAATGTATCAAAATAGGTAGCTCTTTAGATAGTACACAAGAGGTAAAACATAAAAAATGCTTCAAATAAAATAGGGCATAGGGAAGAAAATTTAATGGCAGGAGAATCTTATTTAGCTGAATTTCCTTTTTATTTTCTCCAGACCTCTGCCAGAGAGACAAGCTGGGCAGGACAGAGTCGCACTACACAGGGCACAATGGTTTTCCAGTTGTAGTGGTATCAGTATCAAAAAGGCCTCAGCAATGCCTAAGAAACCCTTCCAAGTGCTCTGTCTCATCCTCAGTGACAAAGACTTTCCGTTTTCCTTTGGGCCTATCCTGTCCCAGCCTACATCCTCACAACAGCTTGACCTTCAACTTCTCAGAGAAAATTGTAACCACATGCCCTTTAATACATAAATTTTTTGTCTACATAAAATGTTTGTCTCTGTTATGCACCCTGGCATCTCAAGTGTTCAGAGAGTGCCTGGTTTGAAATCATTGCTAAATTTATATTTGAAAGTTATATGGACATGAGGTAAACACATCTGGAATCAATTACTCCCATTCTCCTTCCACATTTCAATGGAAGTAGTAACTCTCCCCCAATCACACCTAATCATTCTATTTTTCTTTAAAATTCTATCCTCTACCAGCTTCTCAAGAATTCTACATTATTACATGCCAGGGATTTAGCTCAGTGGTTCCAGCACCTGTCTTGCAAGCGTAAGGGCCTGGGTTCGATCCCCGGTAACCACATACAATACTGGACATGGAGACTGATGCCCAGCAGCAATCAGTACCACATACCATAGTGCCAGGCGTGGTGGCTCACACCTGTAATCCCAGCACTCAGGAGGCAGAGGCAGGAGGATTGCTGTGATGTGAGTTAGAGGCTGAGCGCAGGGCCTGCCTGAACTACAAAGCGAGATCCTGTCTCAAAAAACCTAAAAAAAAAAAAAAAAAAAAAAGAATTCTACATTATTGGGCTGGGGATTTAGCTCAGGGTTTCTGGTGCCTGCCTTGCAAGTGCAAGGTCCCAGGTGCAATCTCCGGTAACCACATACAACAACGCTGGACATGAAGACTCATACCTACCAGCAATCAGAACCACATATCACAGTGCCAGACATGGTGGCTCATGTCTGTAACCCTAGCACTTGGGAGGCAGAGGCAGAAGAAATGCTGTCAGTTCAAGGCTGACCTCAGGGCCAGCCTGAACTGCAGAGGTGAGACCTTGTATCTGTTTTCCCTTTCCTCCTTTTTAAACAACTAACTACGTTATTTCTGAAAGCTTAACAAATGTTGGTGAGGCTGTGGAGAAAAAGAAACCCTTCTCCCGTGTTGGTGGAAATATAGACTTGTACAACCTCTGTGGAAATCAGTGTGGAGATTCCTCAAAAAGCCTGGATTGGAGATCCCATTTGACCTCGCCATTGCTCTGTTAGGTATATACACAAATGAATTAAAAGATTCAGATCACAGCAACATATGTGCACCTATGTTTATAGCAGTTCAGTTTGTGATTGCTAAATCTTGGGAACAACCCAAATGTCCATCAACTGGAGAATGGATTAAAAAAGCTATGATTCTTCTACAGAATGGAGTATTATTCTGTCATTAAAAATAATAAGACTAAGTCATTCATACTCAAATGGATGTACCTTGAGGACATCCTCATAAGTGAAATAAATAGGTCACAGATGTGTAAATATCTTTTCTCTGGTATGAGAGAATGAAGTTATAAATGATTTGTAGTATGTATAGTTGATATTGTGAAATAGAAAATATTTAAATGGAAAGAGGGTGTGGGGGTAAATAATGAGGGGAAAAAATGTGATAATAATAAAGAAAAAAGGAAACAAAAATTATGTATATGGGGTTAGGGGTTGCAGGACAGGGAGAAAGGGGAAATATGAGAATCAAGCTGTGTCATACTCTGGTACAAACTCTCAATGTTGAATGCGATGATGATGTGTATTCATAATGTACCAATAAATATTTAAATTAAAAAAAATAAGTATACTGAACAGTTTCCCATTCAAAGCTTACTTCTCCTCTGGCAAATAAACTCTCTTTAGACCAACATTTCTTTCTCTGGCTTCTGTTTCTCTTCCACCAGCTTCACAGAATTCTTAAAGAATTGCTTATGTTCTCTTCTAGATGCCTTGAAGAGTCTTCCTGTGTCCAAGTGGTAGGGCTAGCTGGTTTGGAAGATTATAGTCCTAACCTATTCTAGAGGCTTTTTTTACCCTCAGAGTCACTGGGATGGTTTTTGTGTCTAAACTGACCTATTGAGTAAAAGTCCACTGAACATTTCTTCACTCTTCATAAGATAGGAATTTCAATCCTACTTGGAACTATCACTGGTCACTATCTTCTCTTATCTTTCAGGAAACCACACTTTTCTAGTTTTCTCTCTGCCTCTTCAAATCCTTTTTTCAGTTTAGTGCAAGTTTATTTTCTTCTCTTTGATCAGTAAATATAGGAGTCCTAAGGGCTCTCATTCTGCAACAGTCTTAGTCCAGTAGTACATTCAGTTATAATGACTGCCTACACACCAAAGACTCACAGTGTGGTTTACAACTAGCTCAGATCATATCTGACTCCCAGACTTGGATATGCAAGTGTCTTTCTTATTCCTTGTCTTTCTCCTTGGACAGATGTCCATCCCCGTCATGTGCTTCTCCACTTCCCTGTGAGGATACAGTATTTATCCAGTCTGGAGCATTAAGTAATAAGGCACCACCTCAGAAGTTGACACTGGTCCTCTGTCAGACATCAACCTTCCCAGCACCTTGATTCGGGGTTCCCCAGGTTCCAAAGCAGTGATATGTTGCTTATCAATTATCCAGCTACTAGTATTTTATTATACCAACACACACTAGACTCTTCTAAAACCAACCATGGTATGTGTTAATGGTGGCAGAAATACCTGGAGTTAATGCAAAAACCCACAAGTTAAAGGCTCATTGACCAAGGGTTATCCCTGAATCTAAGACATCTAGTCCCAAATTAGTATTTATGCTTTTGACCACCTGACTAAAAACCGGGTTTCCATATCTCTCACTTCTAGTTTGATAATTTGCTATAAAACTAGGTACAATATACTTGCATTCACTGCTATACTACAAAAGATAAGTTAAAGGACACAAAGGGGCATTTAGAAGAATTACACTGGGTAGGATCTGGAGTGGTCATGAGAGCAGGAGCTTTAGTCATGGGTACCACCCTCCCGGCTTAAAGATGCTCATGTCACCCTAGAAGCTCTCTGAACTCTTTATCTTTTAGGGTTTATTTGATGGGTTAATTCCATCGATATGATGGATACAACAAATCTAGAAATAAAGGGTCTCATATATCCTGATTCCTTTTCTGTTACTATAAAAGAATAGTGATCTGGGCCACCAGTTGTGTTAGCATATAAATGACACTCTCAGCACTGACAATTCAATGGTCTCAGAAGCCTTTCTACAGAGAACAAGAGACAAATAGCAAATATTGTAATAAAATGTTCCTGCACCCCATTATTCAAGAAATTACAAGGGGTTGTAGATGTGTACCAATAAGTGGGCATAGGTCAAATAATATTTCATATTAGGTCAAACCAAGTAAATACCAGAGCAACCAACATGTATTTAACACAGAAGAATCTAATCCTTCTAATGGCATTGTAATTTGCCTACAAAATAGTGCACAACTTTCAAGTAGACTACCCATCCATAATCTTAGGGAATATTAAGCTGATATTAGTGGGATTCATTAATAAGACATTTCTTGGTCACAAGGCAAAAAACCCTTTCACATCAAGTTTGGGGGTTATATCTACCAGGGACATGGAATGGTCAGTAGAAATCTGGGCACTCTTCACTTTTCTTATTCTACATCTTGTTCTACTTCCATAGTGTTCTTTTTCCTCAAGTGTACAGCATGGTTTGTCATTGGATTTCCACTTCATCACTGGTTTCTTCCTTAACACCAAAATTGAAGCCCTCCAAAGCAACTTCAGTTCTTACCACATAAATAAATGTAAAAATAAAGCCACAGGTTTCATGTAGCTTGATTTCTCTTCTGTTGATTATGAATGAAATTTTCCCTTTCCTAAGATAGCACGTCAGTTTTGTTCTTCTCATAGTAAAACTTTGTGAAATAAAAGTCTACTCTCCTTTAATATTGCCTTCAATTGCTTCTCTTTTGCCTCTGAGCCATCAGAATTAGACATTCATCTCCATTATGCCATCAAAACTGTTATTATAAAAGTCACATCTAATGTAGAGTTTACAAAGTAAAGTAATAACCAACAAAGGGGATTGAAAAGGACATGTCAGTGAATCAAGAGGAAAATCAGGACAGTGTGTTATCCTAGAAACCAAGGAACAAAAATAACTCAATAGAAAGAAAATGATGGTTAGATTCAAAAGATGCTGAAGGCAGAATATGATGAAGGCTGGGGATCTACTGTTGGATTGGTCAACCTGGAGGTCACTAGAAGCTTTGAAAGAGGGAATTCCCTAGAGACCCTGGAATGAAATCCTTACTGAAGGGGCTTCAAGAAGGGGTGGCTAGCAGTGTTACTCAGTGGTGAAGGATCTGGAAGAGACAGAAATAGAGACACAGAGACAGAGGGAAAGGAGGAGAGTGGCAGAGAATTCCCAAGATCACCTCCAGGTTCAATGAGTAGCTGGGAAGGGTTGTAGGATTTTGTATACTTATGGTCTCCAGTATTACCTTTTTTCATTGAAAAAATACAAAATGAAATTCACAGAGATAATAGGTATAAGTCTTGGGAGAAACCAAGTATAAGCTTCTAATATCTTCCCAGCTGGAATCACATGGTAATAAATTGAGTGAAATTTTCCCAGAGAAGCTCATTAGAAATTCAGAACCCAAAGTACTTACTGGGGGCTGGTAACATAGGCAACCTCTGTTGGATATACACTAATATTTCAGACTCCTAGAATGAAAGTAAGTGTGCAACATAAGTCACAGTGTTTGTGTGAATAGTTTAGACCTATTGAGACACCCTTACAATTAGTGGTGGTGAAAATTCTTTCTGAAGCTCAAGCTCCATTGAAATCAGGTTTTCAAAATTAGCTATTTCAATTTTTTTTTCTACATAAGGAGAGAATTGAAGGGAATATCTTCCTTTGATAATTTTTTCTATAAAGGAGATTAAAAAATTAGACAGCAGCTGCAGAGGTTATAGACTATTGAAGGATTTATTTATATCTTATTTTTAGACTGAGTGAGATCACAGGATGTTTGAATGCTAACAGAACTAATAAAGTAAGTGAATATTCAATGATAAAAGAGTGGTAAATACTTGAGAATAGAAAAGTGGGACTCAGAACACAACTGAAACACAAGCTTCATGGTAGAACACAGAAAATTCCCACTCATATAACTATTTATGATGGTCAATAAATGTGGCTGACATATGTCTGTAACAATAATACATTTTTATAAGCAAGAAAGTTCAGTTGTGGTCACAACTAATATAATCAGGTATAGAAAATCAATAGCTATCCTATTTCAAAAACCTAAAGAGGAGGGACAGATCCACATTCACAGTAACAATATGAAAAATATACCTAGATAGAAAATTATATGACAGACTTTGATTTAAAAACAAAAACAAAAACAAAACAAAAAAAATACACAGTGGCATTGAAAGACATTAAATAGACAGTTAAAAATGGAGAAACATTCCAATAAATGTTCTTGGAAAAAAGATGAAATATTATACTATTTTCTACTCAAATTTAGTCTTTCCAGTCAGAACTAATTTAGAGGGAAGAATTTAAAATAATAATTTTAAGCTTTTTATTAACTGAGTTATTCTCAAGTTATCTGAGCTAAATTAAATTTTTTGATTTCCACCTAAATCTGAACTAGATTTTTATCAAAGGAAAAGGATAAGTGCAGCAATTGTCTTTCATGAATGAGGGAGATATGAGTGCTAGATTAGATCCCAAGCAATGAAAACTGCGCAAAGTAAGTAGTAAATTTTTTCTCAGCATTATTGTACACAAATTTACGACGTACAAAAATAAAATTTCTAAGAAATAAAGTGATAGCCAAGTACCAATATTAAGTTTAGCAATAGCCATTCACTGTTCACATTTTTCTATATGCTTTCCCAGGCTTTGCTTTTGTTTACAGATCTTGACTTGCTTATCTCTTATATGTTAAACTTTCATTTACAGCAAGTTGCTTAAAACTCCAACCTCTAAGAAGATAGTTCAAACTGTAGTTATCATGTTATATGAACTGATAGTAATTGTGCATACTATAAACTCTGCTTCTGCTTCTTTCGCCAATCACTTTGTATATAACATACATGTGCCATTATATGGAATGTGTGACATCCTTTGTTTCTTAATGTACTAGTGAGTTATTACTCCACATTAGTTATTCAGATCACACATAGACAGCAAAGCACATAGCTGTGTTGTCTCCACTTCTCTCTATGATAAGTCCATACAACAGTACATAAAAGTGGGGAAAAGAAAAGAGGAATGCACCAACAAAGTACAAATTCAGGAAAAAAGAATACAGTAATCATGTGGATATGACATTCAAGTAGAAAGTAGTCAATGGATCGAAGGGGAATGGTATTTTGTTTATCATTCTTTTTTACTGACCTATTTGCCATAGATTTGAGACAGTCACAGTGAACCACCTGGGCATCTTTGTGTACTGCAGCATCTTCCAACATTCAGATCCTCAGAAAATGAAGGAAGGATTAACAGATATTAAAGAACAGCATTTATATTGAGTATGAACATAACATGAGAATAGACAAGAATAAGAAAAAAACAAAAGTTAACATAATTAAAAGTGAGTGATAAATTAATTTCAATATCAGTTAATCATTCTAAACTTTAATGTACTAGTGACTTCCAAGTTTAGTAATAACTTCACAGTTCATTCTGCCACAAAATGGTATCCTTGCTGTTGTTGAAACTTGACAAACATAATAGTATTTTTATAGCTGACAAAATTTTAATATTAGAGGTATTTTAAATTTCCAATTTTTCCTAAAATCCTTAGGAGGTCTGATAAGATTAAACCTTTCATTCCCACATAGCAACTACAGACAGGGACTAAAAGTAGCTGCTTCTTTTACAAAAGGACAAACTTCATAAGCTCTGTTCATCTTCTTTACTCATTTATATTACCTGTCTACTCTGCTTAAGAAAATAAATCAATCTTGAATTTCCTTTTAAATTTTTATTACTAGGGGAAAGAAATGAAAACTTATTATGAACTCTGATTAGCATATCAATTACACTTCAAAGGGATGGCAAATAAGTTTATAATTCTCCTTAGACATTTTATTTCAGGAAATGATTTTTTCCTTAACATTGTAAGCGCTTTTCAGGTACCTGAGCAAACAGAAACCCTAATGCTGAAACACTCTTGAGTTAATACACCATTTAGGAGTTGCATAGATTTCCAGTGAATTTTCCATGGTCCTAACAGAAACATGTATTGGACTCGATATCAGTAGTGTCTGTTTTATAACTGAGAGCCTTAGTCCTTTTATTTGGCAGCTCCAGACATACAAGTGCACTTTTCTCTATGAAAAGTGAGGATGTAATCTTCCCGAAGTGAATCTCAATACTTTATAGACAAATCCACTAAGAAAGGTTACGATTTTCTTCTGTAACTGAAAACTTTCAGTTTCAGAATTTATTTGGTTCTGATTAAATTCTCAAAATATGTTTTAGATAGGTGAGTAAATTTGTGGCTTTTATTCTCTTTTACCCCCCCTAAAGATCCTTCCAATCTCCAAACAAAAAACGTAAAGATTAAAAAATGTGCAACCAACTAGGTATTAGGAAGATTATCGTGCAATTGTTCTCCCTGACCTAAATAAGAACTTACCTTCCATGTCCATGCAGGGCAAATACTGTGGGAACCTTGCCCAATTTCCCAGGATCCCTTTAATGCTCCATTTCCTATACACATTTTTTCCTCATTTTCTTTCCTCTTTGGCCCTCCTCCTTCCCCATCCCATTTTGCCATCCTAATGTTTCTCTTCTTCTTTTCCTCTTTCTTGTCATTTTATTCCAACTCTTTCTCTTTCTCCTTGAAATAAGGACCATTTAAGTTTATCCCTGAACTTATAAAAAAAAATCACTGTGAATTTACAAAATACATAGAATCACGTGTGTTGCATTCATTACTGAAATATCACAGGTCACAGTTATTACAAATCCATGATTTTCTTCAGGGTTGGACAATTCTTGGAAAAGCTCTGAAAATAATGAAATACAGTATGTTCTCAATTTACACTAATCTCATTGTTAGAAAAGTCCATCTATGCTGAAATTATGCAAAATGTAAAGCTTTTGTTGATTTGTAAAATGAAGTTAGGGCTGAGAGTTTAGCTCACTGGTTCTGGCACCTGCTTCACATGCAAAGTCCTGAGTTTGATCCCAGGTACCGCTGTCCCCCAGTGTTAACTGTAAAGTGGAGTTAAATTCTAGGCTCAGACAAGTGGTTTTCCTCAAACTGAGCAAATGTCTGGTGAAATGTGTAATTATTACACTACTTGGGGAAGATCTCACTGTGTGAGAAGGTGCTGCACATCTCTGACTCTGGCCTATTCGTGAGCTATATCACTTCTCTTCTTTCTATAACCAAAAATTTCTCTCAAATTTTTAAAAATATGCCCTTGTGCTCGACAATGCTCCTTGGCTGAGAACTACTGCCTTAGAGTTTGTCACTTGTTATCTGAGAAGCTTCTATCACCTCTTTTTAAGGATTCCAATTCTCCTGCTCATTCTCTTCTATCCAGCCCTGGAAATTCCTGAACTCCAAGGGGACATGCCATCCAGTAACCCTACTGTCCCAACCTGCATTCT
Organism: Petromus typicus; assembly: GCA_004026965.1. Taxonomy (NCBI): domain Eukaryota; kingdom Metazoa; phylum Chordata; class Mammalia; order Rodentia; family Petromuridae; genus Petromus; species Petromus typicus. The sequence continues at coordinate 36,751 of PVIR01002677.1, forward strand.
CAACCTCTTCAGTCCCTCATGTCATCTCTCCACAAACAGCTTAAAGTCCTCTTGTTTTTTACAGCCCAGGGCTGGGAACTTTCTCCAAACTCTTTCTTCAACTTTCTTGAGTTCCGCAGGTGCTTTCCTCATTCAGCAAAATCTAAAAGTCCCTGGAGATGTGTCCCCTGACTCCAATTGGAGTCAGAGTATACAAGCCCAGTTCCTTCACTCCAAGGCTTGAGAAAATTTGAGGAGTAACTTCTTCTCTAGAAGTTTCCACAGGATCAAGGGGGAAGCATGGACTTCACCTGTAATCACATCTTCTGTGACTTCTTCTCCCTTTGTCCTGTTTCCTTACTCCCTTGGGTCTCTCTTGAGGAATATTTGCTTTTAATCACTTGCACATGACTCCTCATCTCAGAGTTTCCTTCTAGAGAACCCAGTCTAAGAAACTAGAGACAACAAAGCATATACTACTTCTGTAGGCATGTGCTAGGACTTGGGGAAAGAGCTTCCAGTTCTGTTACTATAGCCACAGTTCTGAGAAATGGTCCTGTTCCACTTTCTAGAACTCAGTAAATGAGTTCTCGCACATCTCCTCTCCTGTGCAACTAGAGGCTTCTGTCCAGAGATGGTCATACTGCTTTAACTACCTTGAGTAAAAAATCTTTGAGGGACTTTGAATGGAGGGACTCTCCATTGAATGAAGAGAGGCATTTACTTAATTTTAGTCTGGTCATTACTGTAAAAAGACTCTAGAAGAACCCTTAATTTTGAGTTGTATTCAAGATTAGAAAGAGAAAGGGAATAGAATCCATTATAGCAATGGGGAAAGCAGGAACAATCGACAATTAGAATATCTCCCAGCTCCCTGACAGGAAATTTTATTAATCAGGTTCAATTACCTCCTCTCAATCATCTGGTAGCACATTCTGCCTTTCTTGATAGAAGCTCTTTTTGCTTTTCTGTGACTTATAGCAGCCACTTGTTTACTAATTGTCAGGAGTCTGTATCTTCATCATCTTTATAGCTGTTCCATACACTAGCTCCTAGGTCTGCCAAAGTATGATTTCAATGAATGTCATTCTCTTCATTGGTACACACAGTGATGGATTGTTGATAGGCTTGATGTACAAAGGTAAGTCCCTCTCATCCATCAAACTGATCACAATGTCCCACAAGTGGCAGGGAATATCTGTCATATCTTCCTTTTTTCTCTTCATGGCACTGTAATCCAGGATGAAACACAAGACACTGTTCACCTAAACTCTTATAATATCATTCTATTGTCCTGCCTATCACCAGCCACTTACAACTCTAGTCCATTCTTCACAGTGTGATCTTTCTAATACTAAAATCTGATTGTGCCACTCATATAAATACTTTAATGGCTCTCACATACCAGTCCAATTTTATTTCTCCTCACAATTATGATCCTATTCTAAATTCCAGCCTTAATGAACAATGTTCCAAACATACCACTTTTCTCAGACTTTTTTTTGACGGACCATTACCCTACTCTGAACTGTACCACACAACACACTTACCTGTAGGCTTGGACTACTACCACTCAACCCTCCTGGCTCTATTACATTCTCTGAAACTTTCCCTTTGCCAAAAAGACCCAGTAGATCTCACTTCAATTGGCACGTATAGTTATCTGTATATTGTAATGGCATTTCTTCCTGGAAGTGATTTGTTTACCTGTAGGCTGCGAATTTTTCAAGGGAGATAGCTGTCTACATTCTTATTTACATTACTGGAACAGGAAAATAACATATTCAGAAAGCTGTGCTGAGAGATGATATATTCAATTGCTTTTGGTTGAATATGAAAAAGGATTAGAGTTGACTACACTATTTCCTTGATATCTTCACCCATTCATTCATTCATTCCCTTGGAACTCCCTGAAAAATGGCAGCTCCTGGAAGGCATAATATATAATGAATCCACGTATGACACCAGAGGCATTGACATTCAGGCTCATTTACCTCACATTTTGCTTAGGGCATGTTCATATGGCAACGGTAATGATGACATCTCCCTGAATGGTTTTGAAAGCATTTGTGCTTTTGTAGTCAGTGCTTCACATTTTAAGTCATTAGAAAAATTTGGGAGAGTTTTCTGGGTTCTAAGTGGTTCTACATAAATTTCTGACAACAGAATGAGGTTTAGGAAGATTGAGGGACTTGTCTAAGATTCTACAACATGACAGAGTACAAAAATAGTTCCATTCCTCACCCTTCCCTGCATCACCACTGCAGCACCTAACTTTGTATACCTCCTACTATGTCTTGGCTCCAGCAACATGACTTGTTTTGATCAATGGCATATTGTGAGTATAATATTTTCATAGGCATGGACAGTCCCTGTGCTATGAAGCTTGCTTGCTCCTGCCCTTACCATGGGAAAGATTGGCCTAGGCTAGACTGCTAGCCCCAAGGAAAGACAAAAAAACACTAAAACGGAGACCAGCCATTCCATCATGCCAACAAAGGTTTTATAGACAGCTAAGGACCCGAATATGACAGTGAATCCAACCAAGTTTAGAAAAAATTTCCAGCCTTGCCCCAATTAAACTATTAACTCGTTAGCTTATGGCTTTAAGAATTTAGAGGTAGTTCTTTATAAAGCTTTATTGCAACAATCCATCTAGTTTTAAAAAACAGAGCAAAGCTAGAATTGTAAAGTTTGCATTGGAGATGATAATGGACAAAATCTTCTTTTACCTATTTACATATTTTGGTTACTGTATAAGAATTAGGATCCTGTGAATTGAAGGTAGAATATATCTTATAGAAAGAGCTTTGATTTCCCTACATTTCCTGAGGATTATTCTTCTTGAGTAGCTCTGTAGCTCATCAATTGAGAGTAAAAAGATATTTGTCCACATTATAGACAGATCATGATTTTATATTTTCCAAATTATTCTCTTAATAGAAAAATATTTTTAGAACACATCATCGCAGGCTAACCAACACTGAGATTTAGGGTTCAGGTTTGAGAAGTGAGCTGTGGCGATAAGGGCACGTAGTTATGGAAATGTGATGAAAGGTCCTACGTCAGAGTGAGAGGAATGAGAAGATGGAGAGGTCAGAAGAGAATGTTTCTTTCAGGTATCTCCCAACAATCTATTATGATAAGCCCAAAAAGAGATGGTTATGAGGCATTAGGTATGAAACAAAATGTAGAATTTAAATGGGATTTGGCCGGTTATATTAGGGGATGGAGGCAGACATAACACTTTGGAGCTTGAGTCATAAACTTTTATTCATGGGACATGAATATAATTCTTATGAAATCAGAACAGAAGGGAGCATAGTATATGTTTGTTCCAGAATAATATTGCCCTAGTGTATAAAAGCCACTCCTGACATGTTGTAATACCAGAGAAAGAGGCCAGCAGATTGAAGAGTGCACTGCCTGAAATTATGTGGGTGCATGGGAGGGCGTTACAAAAGCACAACTGTGGGTGGCAGAAAGTGCAGGTAGATCCTCACAATTTGGATCAGAAAGAACCAGGGTTTATAAAATGGTCAGGGCTAAAATGACTTCATCCAAGCTGGAGTGTATCTGGTTTATTTCAAAATAATACCAGAGTCAGGCAGGCACCTTCCTGGCACCAGAGTGCAGGTGTAAAGCTCCTCATACCACTTTAATTGTCTTGTTTACTCATAGTGTGTTGAGAAACAAGGAAGAGAAAACTGAACAGGGTTACTGAGGTGCAACTATGATGCATATGACTCAAGATGGCTGTGGTCAGGTCAAACTTAATCCCCAGTGTCCTTGCATAGCCTTGACTGTGGTAGCAGTTCAGAGGACTGGACAAAATCCCTCTTGGCATGGGATTCACTGCTAGGACTTGGCACCTGTGAGTCTGAAACTGTCACATGCCTACAAACTTCTGACAGTATCAAATTCTAATGAAGTGACCAGTGACAATTTCCCAAAGGTTCTTGCAGACTCACTGGATAATCTGAAATAAGTGGGTGGCTTTGAACTGAGTATTAAGGTCCTGCATTTTTGTAGGTGGAGATTAGGAAGAAAAAAATTGGTTTTAAAGTTATTGTTTAGCCTACAGGCTAGTGATGCCAAGAGACTTGGATTCCAATTAATAAACTGAAAGAAAATGTCATGAAGATATGATACAAACCGAATGGTTACAATGAAAAAGGACAGATAAAACCATGCATGACCAAATACTAAAAAAGAAAAAAAGAAACTCTCATACAATGAAGCGAGAACATAAGGTAATAGTTACTATTCAGCCTTATCTACAAACAGGAATATCTGCCTCTTTTCTGACCTACCAATTCCACTAGGAATAACTCAGTAGCAAATGTACCTATACTTATCTGACATTGATAAGGAAGCTCGGAGTATCACAATTTACAATAAGAAAAACTAGAAACCATCCAAATGTCAGTCACTGATCAAATAGATAAATATATTTTGACTTATTCATATACAGCATGTAATAGCGAGTATCAACAATGCACTTCCACAATAATAATATGAATGCACTTAATGTGGAGTAAATGAAGATACAAGGAGCACACGCTCCATATAATTCTAAGAAAAGATGAGTATATGTCAGAAATGAAATGAATAGTTACCCTGTAGGAAATGGGCAAAGACACTAGTGACTGGGCTATGGTCATGTTCTGCTTCTTGATCTAGGTGCCAATTTCATGATGTGCTTAGGCTGTGAAAATTCAAGTTATATGTTTATGACTTATGTAACTTATCTACATGCAAATTATACTTCAATAAATATTTTAAAAATTGAAATTAACTATAAAATTAAACTAATATGAAATGATGAAAATATGGTTACCTTATAAAGAGTTAACGGTCTGTGTATTTTTGCTGAATCAATAAATTATAATCTCTGAATTTTAACATTCACAATTTGAAAATGCAGGTATTAGTATCTGTTCCGTCTGTTTCCTGAGTTGATTTTTTTAACAATAAAGAGTTAATGGGCATAAAAAGGAAACTTTGTAAACTGTAGGGACAGGTACACATGAGGGGTATTCTTACAGGAACAAAGGCAAGAGATATTTCATCTTAATTTTTAAATGATTTTGCACTGTTAAAGAATAGCTCCTTTTGGCAAATGATAGTAATTGTAAGTGTTTTGGATCAAGTTTTAAAAAGCAGGTTTGTCAATTATATGATGGTCTTTAATATACCCAGATTGTTGCTTTTGTTTCAGAAAACAGAAAATTACATGATAGCTTGTAAATGGCACATTCAATTTCCCACACTAAGAATGCTTGAAAAGCAAAAGGTCTACATATAATTCAGGAACTCAAATTTAATGGCATCAAATGATACATAATTTGATTCGTTCAACCACATTTCCAGAAATTAATCACCGAGTGTCAGTATCTTTCTGTCCTTTATGGCTCACTCTGTCAAAAAAATCCTGCCCTTTTGCCATAGTGCTACTAATCAGAAATAGTTGGTTCATTCGATTTAGCATTTCAATCCAGTGTTCAGCATCTGGAAACATTTTAAAAGGTCAGACTGCTACTCCATTATTCAATTTAGTAAAGTTTCAGAAAAACCTAATGAGCTTCTTTTCTGTGCCTCTCAACATGCTTAGAATCATCTTTAGAAATCAATGGAAACTTTGCTTGTTAGTAAAAATTGGGAGTCAAGATTCAGAGAGGAAACTGGAATTCATGACCCACTATTTCTGCTTCTTCTCTAGAGTTGTTTCTCCAATCAGGTTTTCTCTAAAGCATAAGAGCAGAGCTTAGGGAATAACTAATTACTTGTACTGTGAAACATACTGTCCTGTAGATGTTAAGATGTCAAACAATGAGTTTGTTGTCTTTCCATCACTATAGCATACAGCTGAAATAATCAATTTAGAGAAGGTTTATTTCAGCTCTGTTCTGGAGGTTCCATTAGGTGGATGGTTGGCCCTATTGCTTTGGGATAATGGTGAAGCAGCACATCATGGCAAGAGTGTGTGGCAGGAAGTTTATCTCATAGCCAGGAAGAAACAGAAAGCAAGAAGGGTGCTGGCTGTCACATTCCTTTCAAGGGGACAACCCTAAAGATCTAAGGACCTCCCTCAAGTATTACTTCCCAAAGTTTTCACTGTCTCCCAACCGCATATGCTGGGGACCAATCCTTTGACACACGGACCTTTGGAGAATACTCAAGATCTCAACTATAGTAAGCAACATCTCTGACCCCTAAACATTGATGTCACTTTTTATTTACCTTATTGGAAATTATGCTCACTTTTATTGTTTAGACAGACTGAATTTAAAAAGAAAGTTTTAAAGATATAAAAATGACTTAACTGTGAAGACCAGTTTTTTAAAAAAGAGGATGATCCAATTTACAAAAAGGATAGATATTCAATATTGCAATAACTGAGACAATATTCCAGAGTGAGCCTGGAACTGAACAGAATAAAACAAGGACTAACTGAATAAAATATTATGGTTAGCAGATTGAATGAATTCATGCTTATATTCATACCCTCTGCTATTGCCTTCTATGCCCACTAGGCTTGTCCATGTGATTTGTTTTAGCCATGAAACAGCAGCAACTTGATGAGGTCTTGAAAATAGACTTGTGTGTTTCTGCTCCATGGGTCTCTTGCTGTCCAGCATGTCAGCCCATTTCAATTCTATTCAGATCAGTGGCTGGCTTTCAAGAGAAGCCACATGTAGCAGAACTGAATTGTTACATTTGAGGCTGTTCCAGATTAACCAGCCTTCAAGCAACTCACTATCTAAATATGAATGCTTGAGAGTCTGTGAGAGATGAATGGACACTTTCCCAGAATCAGCCCCAAAGACTGGATGAGAGTAATAAAGTCTGAAAGGGAACTTAAAATGTCTTAGCAATGAGGTCACAAAATATTCTATCACTGGGAAAAACATGAAGCATGAAACTGTAGTCATCTAGGTCATTCTGACCTGGCACAGCATGTTTCTGTGGACTTCTTGATGCTATAAAGATACTAAATAACACCAGTACAGAAGCCTTGTTGTGTGTATTACAATTCTGATCTGGAATGTTTAACATAAGTGAAAATGTCCTGTGCTACTGCTGTTGCTCAATGTAATTGTAACAAATGATTTCCTTTAATCCACTTTTTAATTTAAAAAAAAATCTATAAAAACTCAGATCTCTTGGACACCATTTTGGGAGAACTTATCATGGACAACTAGAATTCAACTAGGCTTCTCCCTTGATGGTCATCTTCATTCTGGCTTGAAAAAGCTCTCTGTTCTTACATCAGCTAGACCTCAACTTGGTTTTTAGGTTGATAAGGTGATTGATTTAAAACCAGTGAGTCAGGGGTGGTTTGTTACTCAGCACAATTATCTATGTTTGATCCATTAGGTACAGCTAAGTAATCCCCACTGGAATGGAAAACAAGATGAGAAATATTTGTCACAAAGGTTAGTTCTTGTATTATAGGACACAAGAGTTAACACAATAGAAGTAGACACAAAAGAAAGAGTTTTTGACATAGTACCAGGAACATTTTCTCTTTATAAGATTTGCTAAATAATTTATAAAAATCTACAGAACTATAAGGATCCACTTGGGACCCTGGAATTGGTATAAGTATTATTTTAAAATAAAGACATTGGGGATTCAGTTGAGGTGCAAGGAAGGCTTCTCAGAGATCCTCTTATCTCAATAAAAGAGGAAGCATCTGGGACAATGGCTGTAATGCATTCCCTCTCTGGGGGAGTTTCATCATTATGAGTCAAAAAAGGGGAGAAGGACCGGGGATTTAGCTCGGTGGCTACGGCGCCTGTCTTGCAAGCACAAGGGCCTGGGTTCAATCCCTGATAACCACATTCAATACTGAACATGGCGACTCACGCCCAGCTGCAATCAATTCCACATACCACAGTGCTGGGCATGGTGGCTCACGCCTGTAATCCCAGCACTTGGGAGGCAGAGGCAGGAGGATTGCTGTGATGTGAGTTGGAGGCTGAGCTCAGGGCCAGCCTGAAGTACAATGTGAGACCCTGTCTCAAAAAAAAAAAAAAAAAAAAGGTGGGGAGAAGACCTCTTTCATCTATGTGAGTGAACATTATCAAAAATTCTGACTTCCCTCTGACTAGACAGACACATAGCACATGCCTGCAGTGTCTGCTACTTAGGATGCTAAATTCCAAAAAATACTTTAGACTAGGCCAGCTTGGGCAACAGAGCAAGACTTTGTCTCTAGGAATAAATAAAATAAAAAATAAAAATAAAAGTTAACTGAGGTATTTTCCATTGGTTCTCATAGAAACCCATCTGTTCTTTCAATAAGATTTTTTTAATCTGCCAATTTATAGAATTTATAATTCTATAAAGCTATGTATGTAAATGTACTTTTTATATGTTCAGAAAGCCACTCGTTTTATGTTTTCCAATATGTTTGTAGATAAATTCTATTTTTCTATTAATTTATTAACTTCAGTTTAATCTGTACATCCTGCCTCAGTTACTTTTCTAATTGTTTGTGGGGGACCACCCCATTGATTATTGTGTGATGCAAGCTATGAGCAGTGCAGGCCAATAAAGAGTTAACCCCATAGTTGGCTTGTTTATAGAAATGAATCTGGCTGAAGCCTACGTGCTAAGGTCACAGTGACTCTAACCCAAATTCCATTCCCACAGTTAAAACTTTCTTTACTAAAAACACAAGATTAATTATTAACCACAACCTATATTTTGTATGTTTTATTCCTAATTCAAGAATACCTCATCTCTCCCTTACAAGCCTTGCTTGCATCAGTAACATCTCCAAAGCAATTCCACATCATCCCTTCACGTAGCTTATTTACCACGTCTAACTATGATGTCATCAATATATGATGTGTGTAGTATTTAAACTCAAGGCTAGAACAACCTGTGCCTGTTCAAGCTTCTTACTGCTCAAGTACTGGTCATTCTGGCTCTCTGTATCTTTCTCTGTAACTCTGTCTCTAAGTTTGTCTTCTTGCCATGCACTATAGTACGAACAGGAGACTGGGATCAGCTGCAGGGGTCTCTAATAATTGCTGAGACAAAACATTCAATACTCTCACACACTCTAGATTCAGTCATGTCTGAAAAATTCTCCACCTATGACTGTGTGAGGTATCTAGACAAACCATAACACATCCCAAATACTGAACCTAAGAGCCTAAAGGAAATTTTTTGCTCCCTCACAATATTTGTACAGAAGTGGCATTATTCAGTTTACCTTGAGTCCTGACATTGACTCTCAAAGTGCAATTATGTGTGTAGTATTTAAACTCGAGGCTAGATTAATCAAAGTACTAGGATTAAGTAAGCAATTATTATTTATATTAATATATACTAGTTCTGTACATGTACTACACATTTTATGTGCCATATCATTAGGGCATTTCAGCATGATTTCAAATTGAGGTAATGATTAAAGCAAATATGAGAACTACTGGCAATGACTTTATGTCAAATATTTGATAATGCTTTAAAAATACATAAATACATGTATTATGACTAATGACTCTCAATTTTGTCTGTATATGAAAATCACCTGAATAGCTTTTAAAAATTCCAAATGCCAAGATAATACCAGACCAAAAACAATAGAAATATGAGACTATGACACAAATACAGAGAAGAAATACTTTTCAGATTTCTTGGGTGATTTCAATGTGCAGTCAAGAATAAAGCCAATGAGTTATAGGCAAGTAGATCTGTGGTGCTTGATATGGTAACCATAAGGCACAGGTGACTGGCTCAGTACTCATTAGCCAATAAGTAACTGAAATGTGGTGAGTCTGAATTTGGATGAGCTGTAAGCAGAAAGTCATACCAGATTTAAAGATATATTACGAAAAACATATATAACATGTTAGTAATATTTTTGTTTTTTTAATCCTGAAATATTTGAATAGTTGAAATTTAACATTAAAGATAGTTCTATTTGTCTTGTTTTACTTTTTAAAGTTCCGACTACCAGCAATTTTTCAATTACATATGTAGCTTGCATTTGTGGCTTATATTTCTTTATCTTAAGGATTACTGATATACACTGTCTTACTACATTAGAAATATGATATGTGGAAATAATTATTTAATGTCTACATGATTTTATAAGTATTAACTTAAGTATGTCTTTGCATTAAAGAATGGATATAATGCTCCACAGGAGTTACAAGGTTTCTTACATTGCTTTTGCTATTGCATATGCAAAATGACTTTATGAATTTAATTTTATCTTTAGATAAAATGTAATATTTCAAATATTGTGCTAATATAATATTTATGTAGGGTGAGTGATATAGGCATAATCAAAATGTTCAAAAGTCATACTCTTACGATTTTGTCTTTCAATCATATTTTGTCATGGGGAAACAAAATATTAAAGGAAAGAGGGATATGGAATTTAAGGAAAGAGGGATATAAAAATAAATAATACTTTCTTCTTATATGTTTTGCTGAATTTTGATATTTTCATGGCCAAATGTTCTTATAGTTAGAACCACCTATTTTGCTGTTATCTATTGAGTGAAGAGACAATATTTACTTGTGATTCTGATATGTATAATTTTTTAAAAGCATTATTCAAAAGAAAAGATGAAAAAAAGGTTGTACATAAACAGTTTAATGCTGATTGTGTTTTTAATTTAAACCATTTAGAGCTGACATATTGGTTAAATTTATAAAGTACCAATACAGGGTTTGTAATTCTTAAAAAAACTTTGGGCTAGGTTATATTTTAATCTACTTCACACCTTTTATTATCACTCTTATTCATCAGATGATAATTATCACCCATGGTTTGAGGCCATTTCGTTCAATTTTATTAAAACTCTTTCTTTTTCTAGTATAATTTCTTTGATCCCAGATTAATTTATTTCCCAGTTGCTGTAGAAAACTCATGAAATGACTATATTCAGAAGTTCTTCTAATAAATCAGCATCTTAATTACTTAAGTATTACTAACATTCTCTAGGTTTTCCCCCAATCATTTGCTTTTGTTAGTCCTGTACAAAAGGAAGACGTAACAGCACTGGTTACAGTCCTGATCCACTGTCATCTCTGTTCATCGGGTAAAGGCTCGTAGCTAACTGTCCCACTATAAACTCAAATGTTATCTTTTTTAATGCCTATTTTATGTATCTTTTTTTTTACATCTCCATTAAATTGGTACAATTATTATTTTTTAATCTAAACTTAAATTTTCCTTTAAACAAAGCAACACAGAAAGAGAAAATTCACAAGGGAGGTTTTAGTACTTCCTTGTCCTCCCTTCAGTTATCCTGGGAATGAGAGTGCTAATTTATTTGCCATTTATCATCTTTGCTTAAAACACTTTTACAAGATTCTAGAGCACTCCAGTGCATTCACCAAACCAAAATGTACAGAGCTGAGGGCCATAAAGCAGCCGTGATCAGGAGAAGAATCCCCAGAGTGAAATGCCTGCATGAGACTCGTGTGGCCAAATCATTTATGTTCCTTGAAAGACATCTGTCACATTCTTCCTTGAATTACTGTTATGCTTATTCATTTTTTTTCTAGATGACTTCATAAATTCCTCAAAGGTGTGGTTATTGCCTAGTATGTAACAAACTGTAATATCTATAGAATAAGCACAATATTTTAACTATTTTACATACAGCCCATAGCTATGGGTATTCCCAGAAAAAAAATTTCTAAACACAATGATATTGATTGAGTGCTATATCATACAACTATTCTGTGAGACTGACAATTATTTCAGAAGTAATTTCTTAGTTTTCCTTTCCCAGTATTAAGATAATGGTTTGACCTGGAATTTAAATTGAATAAAATGTTCAGAAGTGATTTCATATATCTAGTTTGCATGTTTGGTGTCTTAAGAGTACACTAGATTCTGTCTTTAAGTAAGTTGTTAAGGTAGTTGTTTGCAAGTAATTATATTTACCTATTCATCACTTTCTTTAGTGTGTCAGAGATGGGGATAACAACATTTTCTTTTAATGCTTCAATCTGTTGTTTATATTCAACCCAGTAAGCTGAGAAAATGCTTTCAAATTGCCAATCCTTCCTTCTCTCCTTTTTTGATTTTTACCTCCAGTGTTCATTCACAAGTAACAATAGTTGTTGTTTATTCAAATCCTACTATGTATGTAGAGGGTGCTTTACTTGCTTTTATTAAATTGTTCATCATCTAGCAAGTTGAATACTATAATGCTTGTTTTTCAGATGATAATTATTTACATAATCTTCATAACCTTCCCAAATGTTTTAGCCAGAGTACGCCAGATAAAGGAACAGTTTATATTTTCTACAGGAATATAAACTACATTATGTATATGTTAAAGATCAAAATTTCAACAAAATCAGTTTCTAAGACCCATCTCTCCGTGACTCTATCTTTTGATATGTGTCTCTATTGTTTTAAGGAATCGACCACATAATTTTGGATCCTTGAAATTTAAAATCTGCACACAGACCTGCTGATGGACCATCAAGAGTCTCAGAGATGGGCAATTTATAGACTGACCTTTGGCAGAATTCCTTTTTGCTGAAGACAAGTTAGTCTTTTTCTACTACAGCCTTCATCTGATGAGTCCTACTCACAGCGTGGAGGGTCAGATATTTTTCTCAAAGTCTCCTGCTTTAAAAGTTAACGTCATCCAAAACACACGTTCACCGAAACCTTCAGAATCATGTTTGGCAATCTGGATCTCACGCCCAGCCAATCTGACATGAAACTGTTCATTACACAAGGTAGATCCGATGCCATCTTGGAGAGGAGCACGGGAAGATTCAGAGCTATTAAGTAATTTGGACATTATCAATTTGGTATGGGGCAAATATATCATAAAAGTATTTTTGTTTTCCAAAGCTTAGGTTTTCTTCCATGTGTTTTATCTTTCAAACTAATGGTTTTTCAAGTAAGCAGAAATATGTTCTTTCAGGACCAAACTTACCTTAGAAGTATTCAGTCATTGTGGCTGTATGTCTTATGGCTGTCATTTATCTACTGATAAACATTTACAAAGAATGATGTTCTACTATCCAAGCAGGTGCCTGTCATGGTGAACAGCTCTCTACTCTGAAAGAAACCATCACAAAGGCCAGGAGTCACTTAATCTTTCATAATTTTTGTACATTTTTCATCCTTTCCATCCTGAGGCCAACACCTGAACTGAGGATTCTACTTCTTCTTTCCTGGAATATATACTATAGAATTTCAAGTCTCTAGTGTTCATTTCACATTCTAAATTCTGCACTGAATCTGCACCACCACTCTCCCCTGGGCTCTATCATAAAGCCAGAGTCTTGGGCTATGCATTAAAGATTATTTCCAGATGAGTTTTAACCACTCTTTCAGGGTCCATTTTAACTCCGCACTGTGAATAATAGTCGGTCCAGTTTTGAGCTTTGTTACTTTCACCTATGTGTTGACCCTTCTTTTCAGGTGAATTTATCTTGACTCTAACTCTGCCTACGCTGCTGCCTCCTCTTTCCCAACGAGTTTCCTGAAGGAGTTACCGTTCCCTGGCTCACTTAAGAGTATAGTTAGTGGGGTCATCTCTATATATGCACTCTTACCTACGCATAAAGAGGACTGGAATCAGTTTCTGAAAAGGGGTCCAACAGCCAGATGCATTCTGTCTCCTATTAATACATAAACGAACTGGAGAAGAAAATTAATTTGCAGAGGAAGATACTTCCAGTGAAGAGGACCCTAGCCCACTGAAGAGGGCCCAGAAGCCCCGCCTACTTCTAGGTCGCGCCTAAGGAAGAGAAAGGCACTGCGCATGCTCCGTATCCAGGGCCGCCTCCGGGCGCCCCGACCTGCCCCTCCCGGCGCTCGAGATCGCGCGCGCGCGGTCCCGGGGAGCGTGCCCTGCGTGCGGGTTCCCGCCAAGCCCGCCGGGCTCTGGAACCCTGAATGCCCGGGACGGGTGTGAGGTACGGGCACCGGGCCGAGGCGACCGGAGGCGGCGGTGGTTCCTGAGGCGACGAGGAGCGCGGGCGGTGAGTGCGGGCGCCGCGGGCTGGCGAGTGAGCGAGTGAGCGAGTGAGCGAGCGCCTTCGCGCGTGCGCAGCTCCGGGCCGTCTGGTCCGGGGCGTGCGCCGGCCGGAGTGGAGGAGCTCGGCTGGGCCGAGTCCGGGCCATGGGTCGGCGGCGGCCTCGGAGGCTGGGGTTGCAGGGGGCCCTGGGGACCCGGCCTGGGCTGCAGTGGCGTGAGCCGAGCGGGTGGGCTTCCAGCGGGGGCTCCTGGTCCGAGCTGGGGTCGAGGGCGAGGCCGGCCGCTGTCCGGGGACTTGAGAGAGCGAAGCGAGGCGTCCCTGGCTGCGAGCGGCCTTGGGGCGTCCTGGGGCTGCGGGGTCCTGGGGCGGAGGTTGGGGGCGCGGCCGGGAGTCGACGCCCTCCGTGCGGCGGAGGCCGCACCCCTCGGCCCAAGCGGGAACGGGGCAAACTTCCCGGAGTAACTTTACTGGGCGCCGCGGGCGGGGCTCCGAGCGGGTCCACGCGGGCAGAGCACCTGCACCCCGGGCGGAGCCCCGGAGGCCCGGCTAGCTTAGGTTAGAGGTGGGGGCGGGGTCGGTCCCTTGGGACGCTGGAGCGCGCTAGCTTTTAGAATACAAGTAAAAGTTTGGAGTTTGGTTAAGGAGACTGTTTGCTCGCTTGGAAAGAAACGACTTTATTTACGTGCTGGCCTTTTTCATCTCTAAGTGTTGTTAAGGCGTGTTGTGGATTCCCATTTATCCAGCAACTATTGTCCTGTGTGTGCTTCGAGAAAACTACTTGATTCTGTAATTAGTTTTTTAAAAGTCCAGGAGAGATCATTGTGCTTATTATCTTTTTTCTTTCTAAAATAACTCCCTGTCACCTCGCCAAGTCTTGCAATACAAGAGTTCCCAAACTTGGCCGCCCTGGAGAATCACTGGGAAGTTTTAAAACTCAGCATGCCCATATTGCATCCCAGACCAATTAAAACTAATGTTTTAAAAAGATTCCCTAGGTAGTTCCTGGGCGCTGCAGAGTTTAGGAACCATTGATTTAGTGTAAAGAGTCTTTAGTTTTGCCAAGTGGTAGCGTTTAGTTTGAAATTGGTGAAATGAAACTCGAGTTCCTTTTCACTGGATAAGAACTCACAAAGGGTGGTTTGTTTCCCACTAGGGAGAGAGGGGAGCGCCTGTAGTGGTTCAGACTTTAGCTGAACTATATAGTATGAGGCTGAGAACCCAGAACTTTGTTCTAAATGGTGTTTTGAATTTCTGTTGGGGCTGCTAAGCTGGCTTTCTTGAATTTTTGCCTTGTTCCGGAGATTTCTCCGCCCAATCCTTCCTCAACTCCCCTCCTATAATCTTCCCTTTTGTTTCCCGGTTTCCCCCCATCCACTCTTAGGGAGCATCTTTCCCTGGCTTCAGGTACTTTGTGGAATGGGTGACCACAAGTTGCCATAGCAGATGGTGGGGGCGTGGGCTGGCCCTCAGAGTGGGTTTCTAAGTGGAAATTCCTTTCCGAAGATTGTAATCACCTTTTCGGTGTTTTGCCTGTGGTCAGGTAAAAGTGAGCTTACCCACTTCTACGTTTTCCTTCTAGATAACTACAGAATTCTTTATTTGTACTGTTTTAGTGATGCGTATAACCACGTTGAAAGAACATTTATTAAAGTCCTGATATCTTTAAACATTTTGAAAAATGAAATATTCTACAGCTATGCCAGAAAACTTTTTGATAATTTATGGAAGAAAGATGCAATTATCAAACTTATTAAGTTGTTTTGTTCTTAGAAAATGCTTTGCCCAGGTGCTATCCAAATGTTAAACCACTTGTAATGTTAAACTTTAAAATAACAAAGACAACTTCTAAGTATTTGCTTACTCTTTACCTCCTTGAGCTGATATATCAAAAAGCAGTTTTTAAAAAAATACTAGGTTTTTCATGCTGAAAAGAGACCTTGTAGCCATATAATTCCAGTTTGCCCTGAAAGGAACTATTAAAACTGTTCTCAGTAAATACTACAGAAATATGTTACACATTTTAAGACGTTTTTGAAATCCTTCACACTTTGCTATCTAATTAAAATTAAGTTACTCATATACAAAATGATTTTAGGATTCCAAGAATGAGAGTTTACTAGGTATTAATCTGTATTAGCTAAATTTCTCTTGAATGAGCTACCAAGCAAATTCTCTGAGGTTAATTTTCCCCATTTTACTATGAAAGAGAGTAATTTGGAAATTTCATTTGACTGAAGTTTTAGTTCCACCAGGAATGTTATGCAGCTCTGATAGTAAATGTCATGGCTGATCTTCCTGGTTTCCATTGCACACTTTAAAATTACCACTAAAGCCTTATTAATGTAGGATCTGTTTATCCCAGTAACAAAATCCTTGAAAATGTGCATCAATGTGTGGTTATTGATATCTTTGAAAGAAGTGTTTTTGAAAGTGTTCAGGATTTTAAAAGATTTTAAAGAGTGCTTACTTATCTGTTTTGTAAGCATTTTGGGAATTACCCAACAAATATTAAGAAGATAAAACCAGTTGATGGGCATTTGGATTATGTCCGAAATGCCTGTGAACTGGAAACTAGATAAAGAAAATGTGATTTTTCTATAAAATAGAATACTATTCAGCCATAGAGGATGATAAATTTGAGTCTCATACTCAGATAGATGTACCTGGAGGACATACCCAGAAGTGAAATAAATAGGTCACAGATGTGTAAATAATGTATATTTTCTCTGATACGAGATACTGAAGATATAAATGGGTTCTAGGGTGTATGATATATATTGTGAAATAGAAATATTCAAAGGGAAAAGGGGATAGGGGTTAAAAACAAGAGGAAAGAAAAAATGTAAGGGTGAAGAAAGGAAAGAAAGCTTATGTATATGGGATGGGGGTGTAGGGTGGCCAGGGGAATGGGTAAAAAACAGGTAAGTCATGTCATTTACTGGTACAGATTCTTGATGTTGAATGTGATCATGAAGTGCATATAAAATGTACAGATAAAATCAAATATAAAAAAGAAAAGAAAAAACACTCATATCATCCAGAAATCAGTCACTGTTAATTGGTTGATAACGTCCCTTTTTGCTTTTTTGTATGTGTATATACATACTTTTGAAACAAAATTGGCATTTTAATATTGTATAGCTTTAAATATTGCCCTTTTAATTAATAATATGTCACATATGTTCTGTCCTTAAATCCTTCTAAAATAAGGATTTTTAATAATGAATATACCCAAGTTTATTGCACTAATTTTCTATTGTTTGATATACAACCCCACCCTCCATTAAATCCAGGCATTCTGGCATGCTAGGCAAGCACTCTACAACTAAAGGATTCTGATTCTTTTTCTGATTTTCAGACAAAGTCTTGCTAAATTATCCAGGCTGGGTTTGGATTTTTAATTCTGTTCAGCCTCCCATAATGCTGAGATTACAAGCATGCACCACCTTCGTTGAGTATTAGGATTAAACTGTGGTTCTGAAGTCTAGGTTGACCCCTTCTGTGTAAGCGACCTTACTTACCTAGTTATTTTCAACTACTTTCCATGAGGTAAGGGTAGCAATGCATGTGCTATATATAGTTTTGGTGAGATGACATAAATCAAATAAAGGAAGACACAACAGGGTCTGGCAAAGGGTATATGCTTAGTTCAGTAATCTATTAGTACAGTCAGAGCTGGAATCAATGCCTTTGTCTGAAAGTGACTTCCTCTGACTTGCCTTAACTGAATTTATAGTAGTAAAATTCCTGGAACAGAAGTGAACTTTTTTCTGACTCCTGAGGCTTGTTGATAATTTACTTGTTCCATGACATGTTCCCTTAGCCATTGTCTTCCCACAGTATGTCAGCACTTCAGTGTGAAGTCTTTCCTTATTTTCTATAAGAATGACTGTATTGATCTTTATAACTAATGAAATTAGTCCTTTGCTTTTTTATTTTACTTTTTCCTTTTAGAAGTTGTTTGCTCTGCATTTTAAATATGCTTTATTACATTTTACAAGTCCCTCTCTTTAATAAGACAAAGCACCTGGCACCTGAAATTTAAAAAGGAGTGGTTTGCTTTAAAAAGAAGATTTACTTTGGTTCTTGTTTCAGTCCTAGTTGGCTGGCTCCAAGGCAAGATGGTTTGGCCAGACATAGGAGAGTGAGGGAGAGCTACTGTTGTGTGGGACGGGGGAGTAAAGGGAGGAACTAGGAAAGGAAATAGCCTCTTCCAGGCCACACCTCATTTTGACCAGATTCCATCTCCTAACTGCTAGTCAGCTTTAGCCCTTTATAATCCAGTCTCCTTCCAAAAGCTTCCCCAATGAGCACATCCTCTTGAGAGATATTTCAAGACATAAAACATAACAGTATTTAAACATAACAATAAAGGGGTTCCCTCCCTTGCTCACTTGTTTTTTAATTCACTTTATGGAGTTTTTCAAATAAAATATTTTCATTTTATGTGGCTTCATCTATTCTTTGTGCATTGTGATTTTTCCTTGTAAACATTTGTGCTTGGGAAGTCTAGAGATAAAGTAAAAGAAACAAAAACTTTGTGAATATCTTAGCTCTTTAAAAATTCTATCGTTGTATGTGGCTATCAATTGATCTTTTATCAACAGTATCTTCTCACTAATGTATTCCAACACACCATATTTTATTTATTTATTTATTTATTTAGCTGTACCAAGGATCAAACTTGGGACATTGCCCTTCCCAGGCTGGCATGGTGCCACTGAGCTACATCCCCAGACCTTAGACCGTGCTTTAAATAGTCCATCCTCCATTCACTAGTGTGTGGGTTTTATTATATTTTAATATCTTGGTTAGCTTTTGAGTCTGTTTTTCTTTCCAATTTTCTTTATCTACACGCTGATCTTTAATCTTAATGGCAGATCATTTTAATCCTAGATTTAGGATCTAAAGAAAGGAAAGAAAAATTTGATGCTGAAAACAAAAAACGGAAACAAAGCTTTTGTATGTAGGGCATGGGGGTTGTAGGGAGGGCAAGAGAATGGGGGAAAATGAGAAGATACATCGGTCATGTATAGGTACAGATTCTCAGTGTTGAATGTTATTGTAATATATCCCTAAAAGGTACCAATAAACTCAATAAAGGAGGAAAAGAAATTTGCTAGAGCATGTCATACTTTAGAAGTCGTAATTTTGTCCACTTGCTTTCTCAGATTATGATTACCTTATTTGCATTAATGTATGCACAAAAGTTTTGTAAGTCTGATAGACTCTCCTACCTCTTCCTTTTTCTCAATTCCAATAGTCTCTCTGGCCAGTGACAACCATTTTTGATCGTTCACTTTTTCTTCTGAGTTTTTCACAGAGGTGTAGTTTAGTTGCTTTCCCTTCACCGAGACACAATATCTAACACTCCAACCTGAAGGAGGAAAGGCTTACTTTGGCTAAGGTTGCAGTTTATGCCAGCAGCCCCAATGGACAAACAGCATGGTGGAAGGACCTGGGTGGAGGAAAGCTGCTCTCATTCTACACAGGGCAGGAAAGAAAGTTGGGGGGATGTACATTATTGGATCCTGTGCCCCTGACTCCAGTTTCCAACAGCACACTCTGAGCTCCCCGTGATCCTGTTGCCTTTCATAAGCCTCTTCTCACCTAGACATAAACGGTAACAGGGCTCTTCATAGCACATTTCTTCTTGGACAATAGCATGGTCTTCCTAAGGAAAAGGTCTAGCATCCAGTATTCATGAAGGAAGGGATCACTCTGGGGTCCCAGGATCCTGTTTGTATCGTCACTTGAACTTACCTGTTTCCTTTCCTCTTCTTATAACTGCTTGGTTCCGGGATGTCTGCCTGAGGAGAGCTTCCCAGACAACTTTTACTAACCATGTTTCACTAGCCACCCTTGTGTCAGTGGTCTGAGTGGACTCAAGTGATCAACTTCTCTCATTGTTGGTATAATGTAGGAGCTCTTAGGTTGGCTGAAGTGTTGCTACTTGACTATCTGCTTTCCACATTGATGTTTTTGCTATAGTTTTCTTTGCATCTTTTTAGGTCCTTGGAGCTATGTGTTCTAGAAAGATTTTTTATTTTATTCTCACGTTGGTGAAATTTAGGGAAAGGGTATTATTGAGTGTATATGTTAATTATGTCTTCTTATTCTGGAAAACCCTGAGGATAAATCCTTAAACTTGAAATTATCAGATCGTTTTATTTATTTATTTTTTTCAGCAAGAATTGCCATCTTTACAGAGGTCTGTGTTTCTAAGAATTAGGGATTTCAAAAGGTTATTCAGGCTTATTCTCAGGCTCAAAAGAGTTTTATTTTCTTCCTCTTAAGTCCTAACATATCCTGTTAGGGCTCTTGTTAAGTGTTTATGTTGTTGCTTTTCTAATATGTTCATCAAGTTGGCTGTTGCAGTCTCAGGTAGCCGTTGATTTTGTGTATTTATAGCTGGCTTTTATTCTGAGAATGTTGCAGTTTATTCTCTTGCATTTTCTAGTTATATCATTTGCGGATAATGATATGCCTATTTTCAAATTACATACTCTATTTTGGTCTTACGGCAGGTTGCACTACAGCAGTGGTGGTAAATCTGTGGTACTTGTTCCACAGCAGGCTATATCATTGAAAATTCTAAAAGGTTCACCATCACTGCCCAGAGTTAGGGTTCTTAATGTTTTAAAGTGCTTCTTGAATATCATCAAATAGTGATGGTAGTATTGTAAAACCTTATGTTGTTGTTTATTGTAATGGAAAAATATTAGTACTAGTATTTGGAAAAATACTAGTGCCTTTTTTGATTTATCAGTTTTTCTAATCAGTTCAATGGCAGTTTATACTTTCACTTATAATTTACCTAGAAGTATTCTTATTTTTTTTAAGGGATGAGAAATAAGTATAGCATCTATAGTTGATCCTGTTACTTCTTTTTGTTTGTTTGTTTTTTGAGATGGTCTCGTTTTGTAGTTCAAGATGGCCCTGAACTCACTGTGTAGCCCAGGCCAGCCTTGAACTCACAGCAATCCTCCTGCCTCTGCCTCCTGAGTGCTGGGATTACAGGCGTGAGCCACCACATCTAGCATTGTGGTATGTGGTTACTGGGGATTGAACTCGGTACCTTGCACTTGCAGGGCAGGTGCCAGAACCACTGAGCTAAATCCCTAGCCCAATCCTGTTATTTAACAGATCTATTGATTGGAATCTCAAATTGGATTAAACTCTGATGGGTAATTCCTTAGGAAAATGTAAGATTCATTAAGAAGATTGAAACATAACATAAACAGTGCATAGTTGTGTTTGTGTGAGTGAGGTGAGATAGCAGTCAGTCACTTGGACTTTTCTGAAGATGTGCTAACTGGATAAATCCAACATCCATTTCTCACTTTGACTTGTTCACAGCATTTGATATAATTGATCATTCCTTGTATTTTGATGTACTTACTGCATTTCGTTTTTAGGTCACCACACTCTTTCTTCCTATATTGTGGTGTTACTGGTTTCCTCTTTTTATTTATTTATTTTTTAAATGATCGTTTTCTCATCAACCTATTCATTTGGAATGGACCAAGGCTCAGTTCTTGCCAGTGGCTTGTCATAAATAATCAGGAGACTTTAGTAAAATGCCAAGTGGTTGATAGAGACCCCCAAATGTGTATCTCCAGGTGAGACACCTCCAAGTTGTTTCTTGACTTTACTTGAATACATTAAAGACTGCTCAGTCTCAGTAGGACTCAAACTAAATTTCTGATCTTTCTCTAGAAACCAATTCCTCTTACATGCTTCTCCATTTTTCAGGTTATACAATATATGCCCCAAACCTGGAATTATCCTGACTTTTCTTTCTTTCCTGCTCGGAGTCCAGAATGTCAACAAATCCTGCTGCTTTGTCTTCAGAAGTGTGTCTCATAGTATTCTGTTTTCAAAAAAAATACAGAATTTAACCACTTTCTTGCCTCTGTTGCCAGCATCTCTGGCCCAGGCTGTAGTTGTTCTGGACCACCTCAGTGCCTCCTAACAAATAATTGGTCTCTCGCCTTCCCTGGGTTTTCTTTATGAGCATAAAAAAACAGTGACCTTTTCACAGTATGTGTCAGATTTGCTTCAGTCCTCTTAGGGGCATGCCATGTCACTCTTGAGTGAAGGCCAGAGTCTTTAAATGATTCCTGCAACATTTCTTCTCCCACTTCTTTCCCTCTTCATTTTCTACTCTGTCCATCCTTACCTCTTTTCTTAATCACTGTGCATGGAAGGTACATTCCTGTTTTATGTCTTACCACTGAAGTTTTCCTTCTGCCTGTAACCTCCCCAAATATTTCTAGCAAATTTCATCATGTCCTTCTAGCCTTGCCTAAAATATCTCCTTGTTGGCCTTGTCTATCCTGTCTATCCAAATTTCACCTTGTGTCCCTTGAAATGCTTTACTTTTTCTTTTTTTTCATGTTTGTATGACCTCCAGAATCACTAATAAAACACATTTATTTTGATTTTGGGGAATTACCTCTGTCCCCTGTTCCTGCTAGAGGATAATGTCTAAAAGGGCAGGTATTTTATGTCTGTTCACTAACATATCTCAAGTGCCTAAACCATAGAAGGTGGTCAGAAAATGTTTTTGAATCAGTGTATCTTTTCCTCATTTTTTTTGCCAAGTAATTTTCTCAGGAAGTAGTATTTAATGACATTGATGATTTAGTTTTTCACTAACAAGGGGGAAGTTGCAGGACATGTGTAATTTATAGTGAACATCATAATACAGAGAATGATTAGGATGATTAAATAGGGTATTGCTGTAAAGTCCTAAACTGTATTAATGTTTGTGACCAGTTCCCTTAACTGTCAAAAAAACCTCTGCTGTATTCACTTTTGAATGGTGTGGGTTTTAGAATCTTCTCTTAGGACTTCAGTCTTTCACCAGAGTTAGGCAGGTCATCACCAGGGATTTTTGCAAAACATGCCCAGGTCCCCTGATGTGTGTCTGTGATGTGCATGGATTGTAGTGTGTTCTTTAACCAGTCTGCAAGTGTTGATCTCTTTAAAGTGAAATATAATCATCTGCTTTCCCCTTTCAATATTTTCTTGGTATTCAAGACATCTTGCAAGTCCTCTTTAGGCCTTTTTTTTCTTTGAGTTTCTAGCATTTGTTTTGAAGTTTATTTAACAGTGTTTCTAGTCTTTTTATGCCTTTCAAATCCAAGGATGTCTCAAAAACTGACTCTTCTCTCTTTTTTTAATAGAACAACACATATTTGATTTGTATTCTTGTAATTGCTTTGCAAATAACTGGTATCATTTATAAAACAGGAAATGATTGATTATTTTAGAAATTAAGCAGCCAAAGTAAACAAAAAGCAAAATAATAATGTATCAATAGCTGTTATCTAGAAAAATAGAAAAACTTCCTTCTCCTGTTTTTTTATTGTAGATGTATCTAGTTCTTTACATATATGTTATTTCTGCTTAATTTTTCTGTGATAGTATCTGAACATAATAGTCCTCATATTGTGTTAATATTTTCTTTTTTTTTTGAGACAGTCTTACTATGTACCCTAGGGTAGTCTCAAATTCACGACAGTCATCTAGTCACAGTCCCTTATGTGCTAGGATTATAGCTATAAACAACTAAACCCAGTTTGACAGTATATACATTTTAACGATGATTACCAGATATACAAATGTTGTAAGCACCATTGTTCTGGTACCTCTATCATATGAACTTGCTTTGTCTTTGATACAGTTACTGGATCTCTTTTGTTATTATTAAAGACGTATTTGAAAATCACTGTTAGAAACTTATTTTATATTGAGGCCTCAGTAGTACTACTGGCCAGGACTGAATGAAATGCATTGACCTAGTTCTCTGATAAGTTACGTTTTTTGAAATTTTGGTCACTAATGTGTAGTCTGGGTGAAAAATACACCTTGTTATATAGTTCTTGAGACTCCCATAAGTGGTTGCTGTTCCCTTTGTGAAAGCTAATTGTCACCTGTTTATTTTACTAACTTAATTTTGCAGTGTTGGCTCTGCCTACCAGTACCCGCACCTACTAATTTTACCCATCAGCTACTATTGTACTCTGAATTTCTGTGGCTAGAGTAGGGTTTATTGTATAGACTATCACCCATATTTATGTCTTTGTTAGTGGAAAATGTAGAGAATAATTGAGTGTAATAAAGTCAGACTATATTTAATAAGCTTTTGTGGAATGATCTATATTCCTAGAAAGCCTAGAAGTTGATAACATTTTTAGTTGATCTTACAGCAGGCAACTCTTCCCAAAATAATCTTGTAGACACTACAAATGGTGAAAGCTACTCAGAAGTGCTTTTGCTGTTCAGGATAGCTGTTGATTTTTATTAAAGTAAAAATTGAAACAAAAATTTTAAGCATTTATTTTAAAAATAAAGAGGTGTTTTAGCTGAAGCAGTTGAAAAAAATCTGGTCTTATTCAAATAATATAGCTGGAAAAAAGGAATATTTTAATAGCCTTTTTGGATAATTATAGATATTTGATACCTCACCCAAACTTGATGAGTAGTAGTTTCTTGAAGGTTAATTGCCATGTGGAATCTAAAATACAGCTGAGAAATTGTACTCTTGTTAACACTATACTCTTTTGGACTGGCTTGTAGTTTGAACAGGTATTTTACTAATGTGTGACTGTTCCATAACTTGCTTTGTTATTAGAAAACATTAGTTCATTGAGTTATACAAATCTTTCAAGTGTTGACATTGTTCATTTTATAGTATCAAAAAATGATATTCACTTAATATCATTGCTCCCTCAGAATAGACTTGTAAATATTGGGAAGCTGGGAGGCTCCTGGTAGCATAATCAAGGTTTCTAAAATTCTAATTTTTGCTTGAAGGCTGAATTTTATCAGCAATAAATACTGGCAGTTTTCCTTGAAGTGACACGAGCACTGCATTTTTGAAAAAAATGTCTGCCAGATATCCATCTAAATAAGTATATTTTGCTTATTTTGAAGTAACAGTGATGATTTAAGAAGAAAACTGCTGAGTTGACTTGTAGTTTATGTAGTTGTACAAGTGTTTTGTCTTAGTGAAACCATTTCATTTATTTCATCAGAAATGCTGTATGCATATTTCTCATTTTATGACACAAAATAGTAAAAGTTGTATATTTAGTGGGTTAGATTCCTCATTAAATAGCATGTCTAATATAGCAAAGGAGCACACCCTTGCTAATCTGTGTTCATCACCCATTTCACCGTTGGCATGAATTCTGTTTCATGTAGGTGTGGATGGGAAAGAGTAGATGATGGCGACGTTGGTGACCATATCCTTCCTTGAGTTGCTCAGGTCCTCAGGGATGATCTTCCCCCATAGGAGCCAGTAACATCCATCTGTCGTGAGAAGAAATTCATAGTCCCGGGATAAACTAACTAGTCCTTTTGTTGGGAGCTCTTGGAGAAAACTGTCTTTTCTTGTTTGAAGCAAATGTTCCTGTGTGGTAAACAGGGGAAGGGAATGTAGCTAGAAATTTTGCATTAAGTTCTAGTCTCCTGTGAGTTCACAGCACATAGTGAAATAATTAATAATTAGGCAGAAATGAGACTTAGAGAAACTGAGCTTGAGTCTGATCCGTGCTGCTCTGGGTGGCAAGGACTCCCACTTCAGCCTGCCACACCTTTTATTATCTACATTCCAAAAAACCCAGAAAGGCAGAGTCACACCAACAATAGTCCTAGAGAAGTACATAGATGAGGATCCCACTGGGCAAGGCAGATATCAGCACTAGTCCTTGAGAAGGGAGAGATCCAGTGCAGTTCTGCCCTAAAGCATCAGAGCATGTGGGGCCATTAAGAGTCCCTGTTGCTACCAGAGATGAAGACAAAAGTCAAGTCCAAAGTCCATCTGCAGGCAGGAAGGCCTGGTCAATTTTGACCTTGCAATTACCCATCAGGGTGGTTCCCAACACTCCTGTTCCTGCAGCTGCATCCCTGTTACACGATGTTGCTGACAAGTTGTAGAGGTATCACTTACTAATATAATGCTTACTGCCAATAGTTTCTCCAGCAGTATAGTTCAAAACTGCTTAAAATGCCTAATTCTTTTAAGTCATACATACCTGTCAGATAAGTACACAAAGAATACATTTATTTTTTTCCACTTTTCAATGAATACACTTTTATAACCTGTTGAACTTGTTACTGAAAATTTCACATTTTTCTTTTTTCCTTTTTGGCAAAATTAGAAATCATAGTATGGATTTAAAACAATTTCTTTACATTTTTAACACTCTTAGTGGTTTTTAAAATTATTACTGATGCTAAACATTTTCTTTCATAAACACCAGCTCAGCAGGAGACTTTGCAGCTGTTGCCAAAATATTTAGCCATACCACCATTGATATTGCCATCCTCATGTATTCCTGCTCCACCTTTATGAGGGGGCGTGTTGACTAAAGTTGAGAATTCTGTTTTTTTTAAAAAAAATGTCAAATACTTGATTGCTTAACAATGGTTCTTTATGGCTCAAGACACAGATACAAGCTGTGTACTTTTTGTACCAGTGCTCACGGTCACAGTCTGCTGTGAGACCTCGCCACCCTCACTGCTGGGTGAGTTGAGGGGAGGCATAAGTTTTTTCACTGCCTGCCACACAGCCCTATTTTATTACTTTGTTTGAAGATAGGGTGTGTTAATGGTGTAGAAACTTATCCATTCATTATTAAGTACAGACAAAACACATTTCAGAGCCACATACAAATATTTTTAATTATTTTTTTTTGATTATTCATGTGATTGCTTTCCTCTTTCATGTGAATTACTGAAAATGTATCATCTTTTCTTGTTCTTTAAAGCACTTAAGTTTTCTACAGGTGTTATAAATAAATAGGCCAGACCATGAATAGAAGTTGGTTGATAAAAGTAGCTTTGTCCTAGTAATTGATTGTTCTTTCTGTTGAACTCACACATCTGTTAAATTTTAGGCTTCTAATGAAGCAGAGCCTCACTTTGAGTACATGTATGGACTTGCTTTAAGCTGAGCTTTAGCATTTTCATTTGGGTTAGCTGCAAGATAAATGTAGTATAATATTGTATTTGTGTTTAGACATGTTCAGGACAGCCCTGGAACACATTTAAAAGTGTCTAGTTTCTCTACTATGCTTCTAGTTTATGTTTAAATTCAGTCCACTGGGAACAAAATAGAATTCAATCCGTTTTATCCTAAGACTAGTTTTGTTCTACAAGTGCAGTTTAGGGAACTAATTATACTTGGAAATAAAACTGGACTTAAACCTCTCCTGTATAATCATTGAAAGCCAAGTGTGTGGGTGTGGCACTGTTAGCTCTTGTTGAATTTATGGAAGACCATTCTTAGAACCCATACTCTACTCAGGTGACCTATGGCAAGAAAGAAGGTGAAAGAGTACTACAATTAGGCCTGGAGTATTGGAAGCAACAAGAAGACTTCTTGCTGAAGTACACATGGACTGTCTTGAAGGGTGGGTAGGCTTCTGTATTTTGTTGGAAAGGAAACAATGTGGGTGGCAGGAAGCAGTGTGGGACAATAGCCTGGGTTCTGAGTGAATGAAGAGAACCCATCCAAAGGACTGAGTTGTGGTGAGTTGGAACAGATAATGAAAGTTTAAAATGGCTTCTTCACATATGAAGAAGATAGGATATTTTTTCTTCTGGATATACTCAGCTTACCTCTATCATGCAGGAGAGCACATCCCTAATTCACATGTTAATCTCTGGGGAGTGTCAAGGACAGCAGTTAAGATTTGGTCACATACCACTTACTAAACATCACTTTTTGTCTCCTTTTGGGGGGGTTTTATATTTTAAATTTTACAAGTGATTTTTAAGCAGATGCTGACTAAAGTTTTAGTATATTGCTTCCCCACATCTGCCTAATAAAATCTTTATGTAAAACAGACCTGAATCAGATTAAATTTTTATCTCTGTTTTCAGAGATCATGTGGTCTCTCTTGGTCTGGTTTTAATTTATCATCATTACTATTGATCTAATGTGAGTCTGTGTAGTTGTTGAAAATACTGAAATGGTTGCATCTCTGTTACCTTTTTTTTTTTAAACCAAGGTACCAACGCTGACTTGTCACTTTTTCAAAGATGTGTTTTGACTTCAGTACTTTAATCTGCTTGTTGTTGAGGTTCATGTATAAATGCTTTCTGCCTGAGGTTATGTGATATAGGGGTGGAAAACCTAAATCTTTACATGAATCATCCTAGCTTCAAGACTTATTTGAGCATTGTTTTAGACTAGATTATTTTATTTCTGAATAGTTCAACTATTGGCTTGCTTATGTAGTAGCTCTTAATTACCAAAAAAAGTCTTGTTGAATATCTAGAATTTTTGTATGAAATATCTTATTTTCTTAGTTTGGACATAAGATGAAACTAAGTATGGATTCTCCTCAGCTTCTGTTTAGATTACAACTGTATGAGTGATGGAGACAGCAGAGAAGTATTTTGTTATTGCCAGTGTATTACAGTATCTCCAGTAATAAATGAAGGGAATTTTTGAATACTACTTGCTGTTGATAGAATTAAGGTTATGCCGGCATATACGTACAGTAACTTTATATTGGATCCTTTGTGATGTGACTCTGTACTTTAAAGCTAACTATGTACTTTAAAGCTAATTAAAAGTAGCTTTTTTTTTTTGAGACAGGGTCTCCCTTTGTAGTTCAGGCTGTCCCGGAGCTCAGCCTCAAACTTATATCACAGCAATCCTCCTGCCTCTGCCTCCCATCTGCTGGGATTACAGGCGTGAAACACCACAAGCCACCACGCCCAGCACTGTGGTATGTGGTACTGATTGCTGCTGGGTGTGAGTCTCCACACCCAATATTGTGTGTGGTTAACCCGGGTTCTTGTGCTTGCAAGACAGGCACCGGAACTACTGAGCCAAATCCCCAGCCCGATAGAATATTTTTTTAAGACGTGGATTTAGAACAGATTTTACTTCAGGTTTTTGCCAGAAGTTAGTTTCCATAATAATCCTGTCAAAAACTTCTAATTCTACATGAACTTGTTATTAATGTTGTTGCACACTTTACTAAGGTACTGTTTGTACCACTTTTGTTTGGTAATATCTATTCCAAAGAAGGTGGTTTAAGAAATTCAATGTCAGAGTGTGGTGCCTTGCATCTTCACAGGTATTTGTGTTTTCCCACTGCAGAATTTTTCAGACTTCATAGGAAAACTCTTAGTTTTAATTATATCTTTTATTGTTCACCTTAATTTACTATATTCCATTCTAATCACATACATTGTAGAATTGAAGGGAGATGGTCTATTAAATATTACATTAATGAAGATCATGGTGGATGTGTGAATGATGATGGTCGTACTGTATAATTATATCTTGTCTTGATATGATTTTGCTAAAATTTAAATAAATCTTAAGTTTTTCTGACTTTGCCTTCAAAACAATTTAAAATTGAAGATAATTTATATCATCCAGCTGTTTTAGGGGTAGATGAATAAATTGAACGGTGGGATAACAGTATTTCCGAACAGCACACATTTAGATGACTTGCATTTGGGAATATTATTATTTATTATAGTAGTTTTTCACTGAGTTGTGAATGTTGTGGAAATAGGGCTGCGACTTTTGGAATCCCACTGGAGTAATGGTAAATCTGATGGTTTTGGCATTGTTTGGATTATCTATTCTAGTTCCATATACTCATTGGAAAAGAGTGACTTTCCCAAGTAGACTAAGACATGTTTTGTTTGTTGATTAAGTGAAAGAGGATTTGGATTTTAATGATCAGGTTATGGTGGTGTTATTGCTGATTATCTTCAAATTTTTTAAAAACCAGGGTGAAAGTAAACAATATCTTTTGAAGATATCTTTTTTTTTTCTTTGACTACAACTCATTATTTTCCTCCATTTTGATTGGAAGCAGACAGATGACCTGAAGCTGCAGGAGGTTGTTCTATTATAGTTATGCCCAGCAGGATTAAAGTCCCCTGTTGAATGAGAGCAGTGCTCCCTCAGGGCTTTTCAGAAGAGATCACTAGAGCTTTAGATTTTCTTTGCATAAATTACTTTCACGTTTCTAAGTAGACGGTCATATATATATGTGAACATAGTAAGATCACTGTGAATGATAATGTTTCCCTCTTTTAAACTAACCTTTGAGTTGAGATTTTATTTATTTGCACATCAGCAGTATCTTCTAGGGATACATTTATGAAGTTATATTATAAGTTGATCTATATCTTTAGCATTACTAGACTGATGGCCTTCTAGTAATACCACTTTTATACACATGTTTAATTCTGTGCCATGAAATATATTAAAAATGCTTAATAGTGGAATTCTTACCACTCTTGTCAATGGAAGTTGTCATTTTGAGATTTTCATCTAGGTTTTCTGCCATATCAGTAGTTGTCATAGTAGCAGTCTCTATTGAGAATTGTGATTATATACTTTATCAAATGACTACTTGATGAAGGCTCAATTATTCTAATGTAGTTCAGTCAGAATTTTGAGCCATCATCTTGCCCAGTTAAGGGAATAATTAACTAGCTTAAAGAAGAGATAGCTGTCTTTCTGTTGAATTATATAAATTTTACCTTATTTCACTGACTGCAAGGTGCCATTAGCTGTAATATATGCCATTAATTTATGTATTACTAAGAAAAAAAGACCAATAATTATATTCATTGAATATATTTATAAGCTATAAGCCAATTTCAGAGCTATTAAAATGTATGTTGTGAGGACATTTATTATCAATAAAAAATGGCACATATATTTACAGTTTTAGTTGAATAGATGTTATAATCATAACATTAAAATATAAAAGAAACTATTAAATCATTATTTCTGCCAAGTATATAGTTTCTTTGATCCTAAACACCTAAAATTGGAAAAGATATTATGTAGCCCACACTTAAATATAGGCAAATCTACCAAATTATGGAGTACATAAAAATTAGCTGTTGACTTCCTTGTTAAGCAAATACCTCTAAAGCAGTATTTCTTTAAATAACTATCTTTAGAGTATCCCATGAGAAATTTTACATACTTCTTTTCAAGCTCACTTCACTTAACTTATAAGTTAAGTGATTTAGATGAGTAGTTTAGTATTCCAAACAAGGTACACACTGGCACACAGTATGGGTAAGAGCTGTAATCATAAAATACCATGTTTAACTTCATATAGAATTTAAAAAGAGTCATTGTTCCTGCCTTCTGAGAATTGTTCCATTCTGTGAACATTTTCCCCTTCAAAGGTAAAGTACAATTTGCAATTAATGAATTTCATGTGTTGCAAAGGTTAGTGACACTGCCTGTTCTTTTTCCTAGCAAGCCCTGAGGTATGCCTTGACCAAAGACTTGTACTGTATTAATTTTCAGCCTTGGTGTTAAATTTCAGACTGGCTCATCCTTGAGAAAGGCCAAAATAAATAGAATTGCTAGTGTAGATGTTGTTGAGTGGCTAGATAGACCATTTAAAGTCTCCAGTTTTCAGGAGGTAGGTACAGCAGGGCATCAGCTCTCTGGTAGCGTCTGGAAATGTAAAGTCCACAATACCTGGCCTGAAGTATGTGTTCTCACTGCAGACTTGGAAATAATGGTATAGAGTTTGGACATTCAGTCTTAGCTGAATGACAGTTTCCTTGTTGACTGATATCTGCAAAGTCACAGCAAAGTTCACAGGAGCTCAGGACCTTCTTGGCCCACAAAAGGGTAGAGGAAGCCTGGAGAGGAAGGGAAGGAGGTGTCAGTAACTCTACTGCCTAGAGAGAGTATAAGGGTGGGGGTAGTTAGCTGCATCTTTGTGTTTTTGGTTTTGGTTGGTTGAAGATAATGTTTACTACTTGGGTACAGTTGCGATTAATAAGATTTCCCTGTGTAGAGTGTTTTCAACTTTTATCAAAGTGCTTTCACAAATGTATAATTATACCTTCACAATAAACCTGAGGGGCCTGAGTTGGATATAATTGTCCCATTTGGCAGATGGGAAAATGAGGCTCACCTAACCTTAAGGTCACTTGTTTTGGGCTCTTACTTTTTTTTTTTTTAAACTGTGCATGCTTCTAATGCTTGACTACATATTTATCTCCAAATTTAGAAAGCATATAGTAGTTTTAGAGCAGCTGTTTCTATCTTTAGGAACTGCTAACATTTTGTTGCTTATCTTTTTACCTCCCAGATCACAAGCAAAGTTTTTGCTCAATATTGAAAGGAAAAATAAGCATCATGACTTCTCAGATTAATGTACTTTCCTGTCGCATTTTGTGGGACAGTTTTGGAAATGGCAGATACTACTTCTGTATGTCTTGCCCTATTTAAAACTTAACTCACTTCACTTCGCTGCCTTTGCTTTTGAGATCCCCTGTAGTAAACCACTTACAAGCCCAGACAAGGAGAGTGCAGATTAGAGCAGGTTAAGCAGGAGGAGCTGGAATAGTTAGCTGTGGCCCTAGTACATGCTGTATCCCAGGCTAACTGATCATCTCACCTGGAGAGCTTTTTCTGTTTCATTCAATTTGTTCATTGCTCTTCTTCCTGTTAAGAATTCTTTCCTATTTCTGTCCAGACAGTATCCATTTAACATTTCGTTCTTGTAGACTGTGACTGTAGGGGGTGTAGACTGTGCACATTCATGTTTTTCATTTCTGTACTAACTGTACATGTAATTTTTAACTCAGTACTAACTTTACGAATAATTTTTCTTTCCTCACAGGTTAGAACTGAATAGAGCATGTATGTGAGGGTGTGGGGTCATTGCTGTGGGTAAAAAGCAGAGTGAGTGAGACAAACAACATGGCCAGCCTGGTAATGTGTGTGTTTTTTCCCTGAGTAACTGGATTCCTCACAGTCCTCTTCATTTTCTGATAACCAGTTGTCTTATTTAATAAGTGTCCCTTTCATTTCGAAACCTCATTGAATCCCTGAAATAAATTGTAAAATGGTCCTAAAGGTAGGTTGGCTACAAACCCCTCTTGTGGTCAAAAGTATGATTTAAGTAAGCTGAAATTCTCTTGGTAATTTTGTCACTAGTTGGGTACTGAATCAAAATAGATACTAGGGATTCATGTTTCTTGAAACTCCACTGAGTTGTGTGTGGTGGTGCACATCTGTAATCCCAGCTACTCTGCAGACTAAGGCAGCAGGATCCAACATTTGGGCCCCTTGGGCAAATTATCAAGCTCTGACTTTTTAAAAACAATGAAATACAAAACAAAAACCAACCTTAAGAAATGTGTTAGGGATATAGTTCAGTTTGAAGGCCCTGGGTTAATCCCTAGTGTGTGTCAAATATACAATAAAATAAACCACTGACACCTACTCTTATTAGCTTCATTTTATTTTTGAGCTTGGTTCCTTATCTTCACCATTGTACACCCAAAACTTGATATACCCAGTGCCTAGTGCTTTTGAAAATACTTTCATTAAAGATTGGTGGACTTCTTGATTTATTTACCTTATTAGGACAGATTAACTATATCTTGAAGCAGCTATGAAATGCAGGAAATATAGGGACAAGTGACAGAATACCAGTTATAAAGAAATGTTAAAGAGACAGTTTAATAGTAGATATTGGACTGTCAGCCTATATTCCCTTTCAGCCTAGTAGATGATGTGCCCAGGTTACATACTGAATAGATGTCATTTTACCTGTATGTGTTTAATTAGGAGGAAAAATAGCTGTAGCTTGGAATATTGAAATGAAAACAGAATAAAATGACACTAAAATTTTGTGTGTTCAAATCAGTACTAGATTTTTCATAACATTTTTATTGTGGTCCAGATACCCTAAATTACTCAAAAGGCAGATGAAATGTTTCATTTTTTTTTCCAGAAAAAAATATGCATCCTGCTGATTTTGTATACAATCTGAAGTGTTTCATGGGCATCTCTTTAAGTCAATGGAATTTTGCTTTCTTTTTCAACTGGTATTCCTTAGTTCACAGTCTTGATAATACCTCTTTCAGCTGGAGCTGAGTATGGTGGGCTCATACCTGTAATCCCAGGACTTTTGCAGAATGAGGTAGGGAGGGCTGCAAGGTTAAACCCAGCCTGTGCATTGTGATACTCTCTATCAAAAAATGTTCTGGGAATGTAGATCGCTGACCGCCCTGAGTTCAGTCCCTGTGACTGGGGAAAAAGAACAAAAAAGACAGAAGGAAAGATGAAAGGAATGAATATTGGTTGTTAAGCCTTAAATGCTCCTGAAAATAATGTAGACCAATTTTGGTCTTGAGAACAACTGAGTGAATGGAGAGCAACATTAGAAAAGAAAGACAAAGTATAAAATAGAAAATATCAGAGGAAATTTTGTGAACACTTCCCATTTGTATTATTCATCTGTTTGTGCCGAGTCAGAATATAAAATGTCTTTTTTTTGCTATAGGTTGAATATAAAGTTTGAGACATACACATCTATTATAGATGTATTTTAAATTTTACAACTGGGGAAACTGAAGCCCAGAAAGGCTAAATAATTCCTTCAAATCACCATCCTCATTTTAAGTGGCCTGGCCAGGACTGAATCAGATTTCATCAGGCTGCTGTGCTCTTTTTTTTTTTTTTCTAATAGGACTGTGAAATAGATTATTTTAAAGCATTAAGTACCTCGTTAGCGTCACTCTTGCCATTTTTCGGTCTTTTTTATTTTTCCCAGTAAAATTATCTCTGTATTTTTCTTTAAGGTAAACTGGTGTTCACCTACTTTTCCAGAGAATGGGCAGATATCTTGGGTCCTCACAAAGCTTTATGAAGCTTGAATGCTTCAGTTTTGATAATTAATTGGAATTTCGGAACAAGGCACGAGGGCTTAAAGCAAATTAATTTATTGTAAATTACTTATTCATTTATTTGAGAATTAAATACAAAATATGGTAGTAGAAGATACAGTCAGGATTTTTGGGAAAACACTCTTAACAGTCCTTAGTTGTCTCAGATATTTTCAAATTTGAATGTTATACAGATTATGAAAGGTTTTGTTAAAAATACAGGATTTGGTCTGGAATCTAACCATTTAATTAGCATTCTTGAACTTTTGTTAATTTGTTTTCCAAGTAACTGGAGTCTTTAATTTAGAAAGCATTTTCTAGAATATTATATAATTTCCTAAGCAATTACACCTACTTTCCAACTTCAGCTTACTGGTGATTTTTGAAGCCTTTCTTGATGAGTATTGATATGAAAAATGAATTGAATCCACAGCACCTGCTCTGTTCTTTGGTTTTCCTATTTTGTCTTTTTTAGTTGCCAATTAATTATGTTTGCCTCAAAGCTGCTGGTTTTTCTTTTTTTTCTAATTGATTACTTCTGATCCAAAAAGCTAGATAAGGCTAAATGTATTGGAAATATGTAAAGAGTCTGCATAGTGTAGGGCCTTTCTGAAGAGAGGTTTGGTCATGATGTAGCATTGGAGAAGAAAAATCTTTGGTTTTAACTGTCTTTTGCATAGGCATCCTACTTGTTTGTACTTGATGCCTTTTTCCAAGTACTTTTAAGACTGGTGTTCTAGATCTCTCCCAGTTTGTGCATTAAAAATATGTTTGAATTTGACGTGCAAGTATGTAAATGTACTTTGTGTTAGTCCTGTGATTGATCACACAGGATCTGTAATAAGCTGCACTTGGAGCCGTCCAAAACTGCAGTGGTAAGCTTATGCTGAAGACTGGTTATTGTGCACAGTGTGTTTTGCAGCAGCTTTGAATAATAATAATGACAACTTCTTGGTTCAATTTAGTGATTTAGGATCCCAGGGATTTAAAGATTGATTTCTGGTGTACTTACTAACTTTATTAGATTATTAATTACCATAACAATCATACTCTCATTTACTCAGCCCCTTACTTTGTCAGGCAGTCATTATTCAGATGAACATTGTGGAACAAGTGGGGTTGTGGTTCTGGTGGATGCATTAGATGGGGATGGCAAGTGGCTGCTGCCCTTGGAACAGATGAGAGCAATTCAGATGGTTGGGGTGAGATTAAATCTCTTCATTAGTCCCTCTTAGAAATCAACAAGCATGTGCACAACCTACACCAGATGTTTTTGTTTTTATTTAGAAATTGTTGGATTCACATCTGTGAGAACCATACACTATTTTTTTCATTTTAAACCAAACCAGAGAGAACCTGTTTGCATTTTAAATAGACAGCATCAGATATTTATCACTTTAAATAACCTTATTGATTGTGTTAGTAGTTGTGGATTATATTCTTTAAAATTATAATAACAAGATTAAACGTAGCAGTAACAGTTAAGTTGGATTTTGAGATTGTAAACTGGGCCCCATCTGACATATTTTTAGTGAATTATAGCCTTTAAATACTGACTACCAGATTTGTCTCATTTGAATGTTATTTTTACATCTAGACTTGTCTTATGCTTCAGTGCAGCTAAGCTTACTGGTATAATCTTACCCTAATTAACAGTGTTTTGTGACTGGGGCTCTTGTCAAAGATCATTATAGGAGCTAGAAAACACTGTAAGGTAGACTGCACACATCGCCTTAGCTCTCATTTTTGGTAGTAGAATATTACTTAGATTCAAAGAGACTGGAGGGGAAAAAAGAGGGGAAAAAAGCACTGTCCTCCTTACAGACAGGATTTTATTTGAAATGCTTGAAACTAAATGCTGCAAGGGAAAAGATTTTATCACAAATACAGAGTAGGTAGCTGATCCTGTTTGTTAATTGGCCATGCTTTTTTAGCTGAGGAAGTAAAAAATATATGTCTCCTGGAGAGAATCTGTGAGCACGAACTCCTCCCTTCCTGTTTTCAAATCTATTTCATGTTGTTTATCTTACTTAAATATACAGTAGACAGGAGAATGCAAGTGCTGTTCCTTTAATATCACAACTCTGAACGTTACAATAGGTGTCACTGTTTTGCTTGGTCCAATCATGATTGGTGACTTCAGCTATTGGCTCGGAGCGCTGGCTGTCTCACTCCATCTGCAGGGCTGTAATACCTACTCTCCTCCGATCCATTCACCACACAACTTCAGCCGGCTGAACAGACTCGCTGGACTCCAGCACGTCCTCCTAAGCTAATTCAGAAAACAAGTGCTACAGCTCTGTGCCTGTCGTCTTCGCTCAGTGTAGCTTTTTCAGGTGATCTAGGAAATGCTTGTTTTCATGAACAGATAAAGAGAAACAGGAATCATGATGGGGATGTATTTAACAGACCCAGTTCTGGATAAAACTTAAAGCCAGTTTCTGTTCAACATAGTGAAAAGGTCACCTTGCCCGGCTGTGAAAAGAAGCAAAATAACAGCTTGTTGATTTCTGTTAACATCTCAGTTCCAGCTAGCCTCTTTTGCTTGATGTTCGAACCAGTTTGGGATATCTAGCTCTAAAGAGAGACATACTGTACTCATGGTAGATGACAAGGAAAAGAACATGAAATGTCTCACCTTCTTCTTGATGCTTCCAGAGACTGTAAAGAATAGGTCCAAGAAAAGCTCGAAGAAAGCAAATACTAGCAGCAGCAGTAGTAGCAGCAGCAGCAAGTTGCCCCCAGTTTGTTATGAAATAATTACCTTGAAGACTAAGAAGAAGAAGAAGATGGCTGCTGATATATTTCCCCGAAAAAAACCAGCCAACTCCGGCAGCACCACTGTTCAGCAGTACCACCAGCAGAATCTCAGTAACAACAACCTTATCCCAGCCCCCAATTGGCAAGGTCTCTATCCCACCATTAGAGAAAGGTAAGTACCGGGCCAACATATTTACTTTAAAAGTTTTCCTGTGTTGTTGAAGTTTCGGTTTTTGCACAACCTGTAATGTATTTTAACACAAATCTGTGCTTCCTCTTTTCCCAGAAGCTTTATTGGTAATGGAAAACTGCCTTGTATCTTTTCCAAAACACTACAGCTGTTTTGTTCTTAGATAAAAATATTTTTACAAGCTGTAACATTGAATTGACGGGGCTATGTGTATGGGCCACAGAAGACAAAAATGTTTTATTTGTTCTTAGCCTTGTGAGAAGTTTGTATAACTTGTTTTTAACTTGTTTTAACTTCCATGTGTTTGCAATGGTTACAAACACAGTTGTTTAGTTAGAATCTTCATTTGTTTTGCCTCGAAGTCATTAAACTGTTGCTTAGCTTTGAATCTTTTATTCAAAGGGGAGGGAATGTCAAAAATTCTGCTTGCTACTAATTAATGAATTGCCTCTGTTTATAGAAATGCGGTGATGTTCAATAATGATTTGATGGCAGATGTACATTTTGTGGTTGGGCCACCAGGTGGGACTCAGCGGTTGCCAGGACACAAAGTAAGCAATAGCTGCATTACCGATTCAGTCCTGAGATTTTCAAAGAGGGACCCTATCTTCTCAGTGAGCCTGAAACTTGGTGTGGGCAGCTTGCTGCTGGCAGGCATCATGTGTTTCACCCAGTTATGGAGAGCATACCCTCTCCAAAGGGCTTTAGCCACTCTGAATTTTTCTTTGTTTTCTTCTACACTGTTTGATATCTCACAAAAATATGCATATTCTCTTAGCTCTCTAGTCCTAGGAAGTTGTGACAGATTTGGAAAGTTAGATGTTTATCTTTCTCCTAGAAATCAGTTAGATAAGCTTGTATTTATTTCACAGTGAGAGGACTCTGCATTAATCTCTCCAAGCTTTGAGATAATTAGTGTAGAAACCTTTATGTATGAATCTCTTATTCTTCCTTGGTAGGATACTCTGTACCTTAGCTTTTTCAGAAAAGCAGGTTTAGGTACTCCTTGTCCACTAAACCGTATTGCTTGGAGTTGTTTTTCTGGATTGATTTGTAGAAAACTCGCTCAATTTAGTGCATGAAATAAGATTTCCCTTTCTCCACAGTATGTCTTAGCTGTTGGAAGCTCTGTATTCCATGCGATGTTTTACGGAGAACTTGCTGAGGACAAAGATGAAATCCGTATACCAGATGTCGAACCTGCTGCTTTTCTCGCTATGTTGAAGTAAGCATTATTTGTCTGTTTGGAAAGAGTTTGTTGATGCCCTGTTTTACTCTGCTGGTTTCTGCATAACAG
Organism: Petromus typicus; assembly: GCA_004026965.1. Classification (NCBI taxonomy): domain Eukaryota; kingdom Metazoa; phylum Chordata; class Mammalia; order Rodentia; family Petromuridae; genus Petromus; species Petromus typicus. Next base: position 75,672 of record PVIR01002677.1, read on the forward strand.
AAAGGAGACTGATCGAGAGGGTGCTGCTTACCTTGTTTTAGATAAAGCTACTGTTCATCTTTTAGTGAAAAGTATGGAAAGATGCAAACACTGTTAACTACCTTTTGGCATGGATTAAGGTACAAGTGATGTTCTTAGCAATTTGGTTTTTAAAAAATTGTAGTTAAAGAAAAATAGAAATAACTTTCTGGTGTGAACATTACTTAATAGAACATCTGTCTGAAAGCAGTATGTGAAGAAGTGTTCAAATGAACACTTTTTATTTTGTTATTCTAGAAATTCTATACCTACTTAAATACCACTAGTTCAGAGATTTCTGTTTTCTAAGAGTTATTTTCTAGCGGCAGATGCGGGACATTTCTTTTGAGATAATCTGAACTCTGTATGCACATATATGTGCATTCTCACATAAAGTCAGGTACCAAAGTAATAAGCATTTATATTTGCTATTAGAGATAAAATTTTTGAAAGGTATAGACAGTGTCCTATAGAAAAACTTCAATTGATATAAAAGTATTATGTACCATATATTTATAAAAATAGTTTCATATTAGTGGGTTTGGGACTCATTCCCATATATATTAACCATGCACATTAAAGCATCTTTGCCATGTGTCGATGCTGAACCATATGACAGTCTCCCATATAATTGAAATCTCATTTCAAATAATGCTTATTTTTTTCTTAATCTACATTTCTAGCATGCAGAAGTGTGAATTCAAGGTTATCTGCTGTTCTAGGGATTTGACTTCATTGGCTAAAATAAAAGGTATATTGAAAAAAACTATTCACTGAGTCAACAAGTTGGATATTACTTCCACAAAGGTTAAAATGCTGCTATGGAATTTACTTCCTAAGGCAAAATAAGTTATAGGTAGTTCCAGAGCTTGAAAGTGTTCTTTATTCATATTATAATTTTAAATTGCATTGCTGATGACTGGCATTTACACAGTAGGAGGCAGGGAAATTAAAGTGAGCATAGGAAGTATCAAAATGTAATCTACCACTTTTACTTATTGTGATGTTTAGAGATACGTGTATAGAAACCAATTTTACCTGCCAGCATCCCTGCCCACACTACTAAGAGACATTTAGCTTGGTGTGTTTGACAGTGTTCTCTGTTACTGAGCAGAATGCAGTAACAGTTCAGCATTTTGCCCTCACTGCAGAAAAGTAGGGTCGTTGTAGACATGTACATAATTAGGAAACCGCAAGAACAGCAGAATTATATCTTAACTAGGTCATTTGATTGAACATGTATTAAGTAGCCTTTCATAGATGTATTGCCTAGAGCATAGATTTATATTAATAAAACTTTTTACAGCTATACATGCAGCCTGTGTAAAGTGCTGAGAATTGGAAATACAGTAAGGGGTCATTTGTTGCCATGGTATAGCCAGGATAGTGACGACTAGGTTCTTCTCCTCCATTGTGGGTGAGTGGCTCCTGCTCCTGGGAAAGGAGTTGCAAGAAAAGGGATGGCCTCTCCCTTGACAAGACTAGTGTGGGCACCATGAAGAACTGATGTCTTCTCCCAGCGTTACCCCTCCTCAACAACCCTGCCTAAACTGCAGTCGTCCTGTCCTGCTTAGCCTGTCTTAGAAGAGGAGGCCACCTGGAAGCAGAGGGGAAGGCAGGTCCCTCGCACTTATGGATGTTTTCCTTTTTTCATCTTTGTGTTTTTTACTTTGTGAAAGAAGTTGTTGCTAATTTCATAACCATGTGTGTTTTATAAAACAGTAACATATATGCTTTAGCTAGAAAAATTTACAAGTTAAATGTTGTCAGTATTTTTCATTCATAGTTGTCACTGACTGTTTCTTAGGCTAGCCGCAGCAATATAAGAGAAGCAGGCCATTTTGGCCTTTACATACCATGTTTGGGAAATCACCATCATCCCCCACAATGTCACACAGTGTTCATCTCGAGAGAAGCAAGGTGGACAGAAGCACAGAAACTAAACATTTAAGCTTTCTTGGTTTATCTTTTAATTACTGTAGATGGAAATAATGTATTTTTTAATTCTAAAATAAATTTAAATACATGTGCAAAAAGAGCTTAAAAATTTTGGAATTTAAAAAACACGTACAAAGTATGGATATTATATAATATTAACTAGAAAATAGTATTGGTAATTATCTTTAATCATTTTTTGAACTTGCAACTACTTGAAAATATTGTATGTCAAATTTTGCTTTGTATTTAGGAAAAGCCCAAAAGCATCATGATGGCAATTATTGTTGACATATCAAAGGTATTTGTGAATATAGGGAGAAAATTACAATAATATAATGTATGCATTACTATGCACAATGTCCTCAAAACATAGATGTAGAACTGTCTTCCTGTGTAGTGCATTTGAGGGGATTTTGGTGGTTTTTCTGTAATATGGCCCAGTGGGCTGGCTGGCCTTCTTTCACATAGTTGTAGTATATCCTATTTTGTTGAGAAGATACTGAATACATCTTAAATGATAGAGGCTAAAATTGTAATGCCTAGTTAATGCTTTTCACTGTACAAACTTATTTCTGAGTTGTAATGTTTCAGTGTATGAATATACTCACTCAAGACGATGTTCTTAGAACAAACTTCAGAGTAGTTCCTTTGCTTGCTGTTCATTTTATGAAAGTTCTTTTTACATTATTATACTTTGTTGCAGATACATCTATTGTGATGAAATCGACTTGGCTGCAGACACAGTGCTGGCCACACTATATGCTGCCAAAAAGTACATTGTCCCTCACCTTGCCAGAGCCTGCGTGAATTTCCTGGAGACCAGCCTGAGCGCCAAGAACGCCTGCGTGCTGCTCTCCCAGAGCTGCCTATTTGAAGAACCAGACCTGACCCAGCGCTGCTGGGAGGTGATTGATGCCCAGGCTGAGTTAGCTCTCAAGTCTGAGGGGTTCTGTGATATCGACTTCCAGACACTAGAAAGTATTCTCCGCAGGGAAACTCTGAATGCCAAAGAAATTGTCGTCTTTGAGGCAGCTCTCAACTGGGCTGAAGTAGAATGCCAGCGACAAGATCTCGCCTTGAGCATTGAAAATAAACGCAAGGTCCTAGGAAAAGCACTTTACTTGATCCGCATACCCACAATGGCTCTGGATGACTTTGCAAATGGTGCTGCCCAATCCGGAGTATTGACTCTCAATGAGACCAACGACATCTTCCTCTGGTACACTGCGGCCAAAAAGCCTGAGCTGCAATTTGTGAGTAAAGCCCGGAAGGGTCTCGTCCCCCAGCGCTGTCACCGTTTCCAGTCTTGTGCCTATCGAAGCAACCAGTGGCGCTATCGGGGCCGCTGTGACAGCATCCAGTTTGCAGTTGACAAGAGAGTGTTCATTGCGGGTTTTGGACTGTATGGCTCCAGCTGTGGGTCTGCAGAATACAGCGCCAAGATCGAACTCAAGCGGCAAGGTGTCGTCCTGGGACAGAACTTGAGCAAGTATTTCTCAGATGGGTCCAGCAATACCTTCCCTGTGTGGTTTGAGTACCCTGTGCAGATTGAGCCAGACACCTTCTATACAGCCAGTGTAATCTTGGATGGCAATGAACTCAGCTACTTTGGACAAGAAGGCATGACGGAAGTTCAGTGTGGCAAAGTGACTGTCCAGTTTCAGTGCTCCTCAGATAGCACAAATGGGACTGGTGTACAGGGAGGGCAGATCCCTGAACTTATATTCTATGCTTAAAACTTGGCCTCCCCAAGCAGTATAAGCCAGAGGTGCATATCTGGTCCTTCCTTGCTTAGTGCTTAGCTCATCTGCAGATGAGAGATCTGCGCAGGTAATTTGTAATGAATGAAGCAGTAGGCAGTTTCTAATTTCTTTTAGCATTTTAATTATGTACAGGCTCAAATGCAGCATTTTGCTTTTAATTATATATTTAAGAACCAAGTTCTTACTAAGGCTCTGTGGATTTTAGAATTGTGTCTGTACACCTGAGGAAGAGATTGTGCTCTTCCAAGTGCCCTACCGACCTCCCACTTTTGTCCCTCTGAAGAAAGTTTGGAGTCACCTCGAATATCTGTTTTGATTTTATTTGATAAGTGGAAACAATCTAAAATAATAACATCAAGTTATTTTTAAACAGCAGCCCCTGTCCCTTAAAAATAGAAAAAGGATAAATTTCTGTGTATAGTTTTGGGAAAAACTTTAGTTTGTCATGGGTAATAACTTAGAAAATATACAGTAGTCATATTTAGCTCTCACTTTATTTCTTTAAAATTTATTGGTTCTGGACTTTATTTATTTATTTATTTTTTATCAGTATCGGGGTTTGAACTCAGGTCCTTGTGCTTGCATGGTAGGCACAGTACCACTGAGCTAAATCTCTGGCCCTGGGCTTATTTTTTAAATCCTGAATTAATACAATTATTTCATACTAATTCAGTGTCAGTATAAAATATAAATGTAAGGAATTGGGTGTTTAGGCCATGGTTTTAACTACAAAGCAGATGTATATTTTTGTTTACAAGACACCACCGTATGGCATACTTCTTTTTGAAATAATACAATTACAAAATTTTATTGTCAACAGAAAACAATTTTAGGCTTACAAATTTACATTGAAGTCATTTAAGAAGGAGACCTAGGGAAGTCCTGTAACACAGAAAGTGTAATTAGTGACGTGGAGTACACAGTTTGAAAAAGCCAAATACTTTTCTTGCCATGTAGCTTTGGATCCTGGCTGTTTGCTTTTTATAAGTCACATTATATAGAATTCCTTTTCCCTTTCTGCCCATTGAAAGAGGACCAAACAATTCTTTAGAGGAAGGGAGTAACAACTTTGTAGCATTACATGTTAATGTGATACTTTTATTCGTCGTTTGTTTTTAATCTGAAATATACTTTACCTGATCTTTGACCATACACTATCTTATGTGTTGATTATAGTTGTGTCTTGTTGGACTGCTAGAATCTGGCCTCTGGCCATCTTAAAGTGCCAATACATGTCTGCAGGGTTTTTGAGCGACACACTTGATTATGCCTAATATCCACTGCATCAGCATTACTCCAGCTCTTTCATTTGCCAATGTAAAGGAGGGAAGTGCTTGTTAGAGATTGTCCTTCAGTGATGGCTTGTGTTGGTTTAGTGCCTGTGACCAGCAGTGTCCTGTGTGTCACTGCCAGGTGATGTATCCATGTGTTTCTGGGCAGCTTCTCTGCTCAGTGTGGTCCTGAGATGGCTTCCCCCCCACTTAGAGTGTGGTCCCTGGCCACCTCCTTCTCCTGCTCTGCAAGTCTGAAACTGGCTTGTCTGGAGCCAGGGGTTAGTCCTGGGGTGTGTGTGTGTGCCTGTGCTCCTGTGCACATGCAATTGCCGACTCAGGAATTGCCTCCTCCCTGCCTGGCTAGTGAGAGGCGAGACAGGAATGGTCCCCTTGCCGGCCCTAGCAAGGCCCAAGGAGTGACTGCCCTTCCTTACTGTGCTTCTGGGAGGTTTTCTCACCTGGAGGTATGGGCTTCTTGCATTTGGTCAGCTCCCCTGATGGAGGAGAACACTGGATTATAGGAAATGTTTCGATCCCATTTGCCATTACCTACATCTGTGAGTAGTTACTTCTTATTAGGGAGATTAAAGGTAGTTTTGGCAAAGCATCGATGAAATAGAGGTACATTTTCAATTAAAAATGCCTCTACAGTGATTCTGTTTTTAAATTATGGTAAAATATTTCAGTAACTCAGCGCTACCATGCAAATTGGTGGGCCTGATGAGAAGGCACTGTTTTAAGCCAGTGGAGAAGAAACATGAACACTGATCTCATGCTATCACATGGTTGAGGTGGGTGTGAAAGCCTCAGAGTGGTGTCATAGGTTCACTGCTCACTTGAGCGCTCCTGTTCCTGAGCCGCCCTTCTTGAGGCTGCTGGCCTGCTGGGAGAAACCACATGAGATCCACACACTGCACATTCTGCTTAATTTTATACAAATTACTCCTAAGTCCACCCTCAGATTGGCCTGTATCAAGAGCTGTGGGTAAAAATTAGAAAATTGTATTAGAGGAAGAAATATCATATTTTGAATCCTGTTCTCCTTTCTGCATTGTTAAGAAAATGGAATGAAAGCTAATGCGCTTGCTTTGGGTTTGTTCTTTTGGGGGGGGTGGTTTGGCCATTTTGAATTTTGTAGCTTTTAAAAGTAGAAACCATTGTTCTTACAAGGCAAGCGACTCTAGTGTATAAATACAACTTTATTAAACAGAATATGCTCTAGATGCTTTTCCCAGTGTATCTGGCAGTCTGTTGTTCATACTGGGGGAAAAGGGTAACTAGGCTAGCAGTTCTAATGTAACATTCTTTAAGCATATCTTAAAATAGTATTTAAGTAAACGGTCTAATTTCTCCATGGTAATTGCACTGAACTGTCTTCTTGTTTTTTTTTTTTTTTTTTTTTTTTTTAAGGTGTTTAAATAAACTCAGCTAATTCAAGACACTGTAGCCACTTGTGCATTAGTGTGCTTGATTTTAGCAGCTTACAGCATTATTTATGAAGGAAAATATATAAATATGAAGTACCTCATGTTGAATGTTATTGTACTGTATTTTTAATGTAACAGTGCAGATCTTGTTAGACACATGAATGTGTGTAATCATGTTAAATGCAAATAAAATAAAACTTGTTCATAGATTTGTTTTTTTTTTTTTACCATTTTTGTCACTCCCTTGAAACTTCAGAAGATTCATTCTGGTACTGTTGGTGCCAGTGTATTTTACAGATAGTTTTTCAGGAGCATTTGTTTGCTAAGTGTTTAGGTATCTTTGATTCCTAAAGAAATAAAAATTTGAGGCAAAAGCATCAGAGAAGGTAGACATGTTAATCCATGTGTTTTTCAAAGCCTGATCCTAGGGAGGAGCGCATGGATGTGTTCATATTCCTGTTATGGACTCATGGCTGGCTAGTCTGTTCCTGTTATGTGCTCAGTTTGATGCTGTACTTGCTCAGAGATCTGGATTTCCCTGCATGAAGAGGGTCTTGTTTTGAAAAAAAGTCTGGCTTCTGATATGACCAGTGCTGCTGCTTCCTGCTATGATACAGTAGCTCAGGTATAGGGATAAAAGATAAACAAGTTGTCATAGGAGAATTTATAATATAGTTATGTCCTCAATTACTTTTCCATCCTGTTTCCCATATGGGGTGCATATATACACATAACATACACAGTCTCGTAATTACATACATACTTTCTTTTCTGTGCCACTTTCTGATGTGTTTCTTGTAGAGTTTGTTGTGCAGCTCTGTACATTTGTTTAACTATTTCATCTGCTCAAATTCACTTTCTACAATATGCCTGCTCACAGGAGTTTTGGAGTTATTCTAGAGAATAAGGGAATTGGAACTCCATCCTCAGTCTCATCAGTTTAATCACAGTTACAACCTGAATGATAAAGATTTTAATCCCAAAAAGTCTTCTGCCATTTTCTCTTCTGCTTTGCTATTTAAACTTAATCCACATTTGTTTGTTTTTATTATTCCAAGACATTTGGGACTGCTCCCCTCCATTGTTGGAACTCAGGATTGTTCTTACTGAAGTACTCTTTTTTATTTCTATTTGGCTCCCTTGCCTGTGAAACTGTGGATTTAAACTTAGGAGAAAACTTGAAGGTGGAAGGTATTTCTGGGGCTGAAACAAGAAAATGCTCTGGAAAACCACGTTGTTATAGCAGAATGTTGTAGGGGGCTTAGTGGAAGATGGGTGCTCTTTTTGGATTGCTGATTAAGGCATTTCAACATTTTATTTATTCATCAACTACTTTCTTTTTTCTAGTGGTACAGGGATGGAACTCAGGACCTTATGTTTTAAGGCAGGCACAATGCCACTGAGCTAAATCCTCAGCCCCTCATCAACTACTTTCTGCATTCTATCTTGTCTTTATATTCTAATTTTCATAATATACATTCTACCAAAACTAATACTGGAGAAATTTTCAAGTAACAAAATTTGCTCATTTATTTTTCAAAACCAACATTAGCGCTGGTGAAAATGTTAACCAAGAAATTTCCAGTTAAGTGAGAGGAAAATATTTGTGAGGGAGTGAGAGTCCACCATCGACCGCATTTCATGTTAATCAGTGTAAGACATCAGGAGCTATACAGATTGGTCTCTGAAGAGTGTTCCCAGCGTGGATGTCTCTCCTCTGTTACCTTTTCTAAGACTTTTTAGTGGAGTGCTTAGTTCGTATTTATGCAGACACTCTGTTCATAGTTATTTTGCATTTAAATATTCAGAGGACAAATTTACTAACATCACCCATTGATGTCCAGTACAGATGATTTAATATAGGGCTGTTCCACTGAAATATATCCCCAGACCTTTTATTGTCTTGAAGTAGGTCTTGCTGAATCTAGAAATGCCTGGGCTGTGCTTGAGTTCTCAGTCTTCCTGTCTCAGCCTCAAGGAGTGCTAGGATTACAGCCAACTGGAAGTAGATGTTACATTACATTGCATTCTGCTATTTCAGAAGGCCTTAATCTGCAAAGATGGTTAGAGTGACTTGCCTGTTATTAAACTGACCCACTACACTTGGCCTTTATATAAAACTCTGGGTATAATAAGATATAATAAGATATATTTGCAGTTGTCTATTACGCTGCTAGCACTTCAGTGTTTACTGTTTAGTTACTTATTTCCCTTTGAGCTCTTACTAGTGACCAGAGTGGGTATGTGTTAAAAGTTACTATAAAGGTGCTATCTCTTTGCATATTGCAATAGTACAGAAAATAATTTCAAAATTAAGATGCATTTTGTAGTTTTACTGTTTTGGTAGATAACTTTAATAATAGATATTCTCTTCTGCATAATTTCATCAGTTGTTGTAAGGGACTGAAATTATTCCTGCCCCTCCCCAGTCATACTAGCATCCTTTGAAATTTTAACAGAAAGGGCTGCAGTTGATCTGCAAACAATATGTTGCCTGAGAACTGTTTTGTGAGACACTAGAAACATCTCAGATAATATTACAGTATGTCGCAGACTTTCCAGGTATTTACAATTTTCATTTCCCTTCTTGAATTACTATTTTCAAAGAATAGTCACAAGAAAGACAACTGTTTAAGGGAGCACTAATAATTGAGGATCTTCAAGGAGAGGTTGCTCACTTCTATACTATGGATCATACTTTTGAGTCATTTATGCATCTTACAGAATTCTAATTTTTGTACTTGTCTCAAACAGTTTTGAACATTACATTATTTCAGTATTCTTCATTATAGTGATGAAACAATGCACTGAGCCCTAACCATTTCAAATTAAAAGTTGTCACACTCATAGATCTTCACTGTTAAAGAAAAATCTAATTTTAAGAATATTTCTCGGCATTAATGGGCTAAAGAATATTTATAGTGTCTGCTGCATAATTTAGCTCCCAAACAGACAAGATTTAAATGGATCATTCAAAGGTTTAACCCACATTCATTCACTCTGATCTTTTATCGATCCGTTGCTTAAGTCCAGGCAGAGGTGCTGGGAAGTTAGAAATCAAGGATGCAGGGGCTTTTGTGATCTCCGAAACTTGTGTTGTGCTGTGGTGGGTGCTGCCTACTGTTTCAGACAAAAGAACCCTTTGGCTGGGGCGTACCCTCAAAAATTTGAATTTGCTGGGTTTTAGGTGAGACTTGAGAATACACATCAAAGGGACATCAAAGGCGATGCTAAAGATCCTGCATAGGTCACTCTGACTATTGTGCCAAGAGTTAGTGTGGAGTGGGGAAGGCTTTGGGTGCAAATCACTGGTGTGAAGGGCTATGAAAGATTGGCTGTGAGCAGATCCTGGGAAGTCCAGCCTTGGGATGGGAGAGGAAGTGATGCAGGAGTTGGGTTTCACTTTGTCTAAGGAACCCTGGTGATAGAAATTGTCCTGGGGCCTAAGAGCGGGGAGAAAATCCTACAAGAGAAATGTCAAGGGAGATTAATGGCAAATCATTCCATATGCTTCTACTAAAGGGTCCATGTGGACTAGAGTCACTTGCAAACCTGTTCTGTGCCATATTTAGAATAAGCAAACACTCCATTCTGAATTAGATGGATTGTATCCACAACAGCCCTGATGTCAAACTGTTGATCATATTGATAAAACCACAGGTGTGCATTAACAACATTAGGAAGGCAGACTGGATCAGACTGGAGGCAAGAGGAACAGTTAAGCCACAAAAGTAACAAATGGAGACTAAAACAGAGCTGGGGATGGACAGAACATTAAAAATTCCAGAAAAATGGAAGACTCCCCAGGATGTAGTGGGATTTCTTAATGTGCAGTTAAAAACAGGCTCCCTGGGGGCCAGGGATTTAGCTCAGTGGTTCCGGTTCCTGCCTTGCATGTGCAAGGGCCCAAGGATTCAATCCCTTGTAACCACATACTACAATGTAGGGAGTGGAGACTCAACACCAGCAATCAGAACCACATACCACAGTACTGGGGAGGGTGGCTCATGCCTGTAATCCCAGCACTCGAGAGGCAGAGACAGGAGGATTGCTGTGGGTTCAAGGCTGAGCTCAAGGCCATTCTGAACTACAAAAGCTAGACCCTGTGTCAAAACAAAAGAAAAAACAAAAAAACAGGCTCCCTTAAGTTGTGTGAGTCCTCTTCTTACAGAGCAGGAAAGAAAACTGCTTTCCCTATAGTATAAGAAGTTGGTTGATAGATGGTGCTTTGAGTTCTGCCCCTCAGATTGTTTTTGAAGAAGGGGAAAGGAGAGTGGATCAGAGATGATGTACCATTTCACCCAGCCCACTATGGCACGCGTGCCATGGGTTTGCCATTCCTAGTGTGGATGTTAACATATCCAGGATCCTGGAGCAGAACTACCACTTGGATTTGAACTATGGCTTTAGCTATAGGGGACCTTCAAGAAGTTCTCTTGAGTTTCTGGCCCCTCGAGAAAGATGGCCATAATAATAGTGCTTTTTCTCACAGCATTATTAAGGCAATAAAATAAAATAATATTTCTAAATTGCTGTCACCTGACAGAAAGTGCCGTGTAAATGTTAAGTGAAATGAGATACAAAAGTTTGCAAACTACATCCGTGCACATCCCTCATACACATTTCCATAAACCAGTTTTTAGCTGAGACATATTTGTAACAAATTGTCAATGCAGACAATTAAAAAGTCATTTTGTTAACTATTTTAATTCATCATCAATATCTACAGAGTATATAGAGTTCCAAAGTGTTGTACTACTGAGGGATTCTCAGACTTTGACCACATTTCTAATAAATATTTCAATTTTGCCATGTTAATGAGATACAAAAATGATTTATTCTGATGCAGATGTATTATAGTGTATCAGATGTCTTTCTGCTAGGGAATTGTCTAGGATTCTTCTGAAAATTACTCTGGAAAAGCTGAATGCATGTGTGCATAATGAGTCTTGGGGACATTTTCAGAGGAGAGTCCATTTTCCAGGGGGGAAAATAGCTTTTACTCATTCTGGTGTTAAAATAACCTTTTTAAAAATTAGTATTATGGCCTAAAGTCATAGGCAGTTTTGGATTATATCCCCTTCTCTAAATATTTTGAGATTTAAATGGGTTTTAGCATTGAAATTATGCTGTGTGTTGAAAGCAGGTTTGACCTTTATTATTAGTGATGTGAATGTTACAGGGAATATTTAAATGCCTAATTGTTTTTACTCAAGTAAACATAGGAGTGCCAGGAGCAGTACACCGCATGGTGCCACCATAGTTGGTGGCACTTCACCTCTGCCTTCAGAGAAATGCCCCCATCTGTGCACTTACTAGCCCTGGAGCTGCACTGGGACCACATTCCCATGGGTGCTGATGTCCCACAAGTTCATTTCTATTTCTTCTTTCTGGGGCAAATTTGCTGCTGTATTGTGAAAGAAACTTACAAGGGCTCCCACCTGCCAGGAGTTGCTTCTCTTTTAGAAGTGACAGGGGCAGTAATCACCCCAATTTATGGGAAACGAGAATGGAGGTTCTGCTGCTCCTGAAAGACTGAAAACCCCAGAGGTAGACTGATGCTGGAACTGTTATATCCACATGGACTTACAATCTATTCCCTCTTGGGAACCCCAGAAATCAGTCCACTGCTGGTAACCTAAGTCCTGGATCTGGCCCCAAACAAAACCAGTATCTTCATTTGCCTGTTCCTATATGCATGGGGGATTGGTTCTAGGACCCCACTGGATACCAAAATCTGTGGACACTCAAGTCCTTTTATGAGATGGCAGAGTACATATAATCTTTGTACTCCTCCCATTTACTTGATTGTGCATGTATCTATTTTTATTAGTATGTTTGTAGTACATAATATTTACATTTTGTGTGGGGAGTCATTCATGTGCATAACATATCTTAATTCCTTTTTCATCCTCCCTTTCCCTTTCTGCTCCATCTGTGTCTTCATCCTCTTTCTTATATATGTTTGTAATACAGAGAGTGTGTATTCCTTGTGTGGAAGCGGTACATGTACACAGAACATCTTCATTCCCTTTTTTTTCATCTTCTTTCCCTCATTTCCTTTCTCTCACCTTCCATCCCTTGGTTCCCTTCCTCTTTGAGATGCCTCCCTACATCCTATTCTCTATCTTAATTTTTTCTTTGTTTATACTTTGGGTTTCTCATATAAGAGAAACCATCCAATATATTTTAAATCATCTCCAGATTACTTATAAACCTCATATAGTGTAAATGCTATGCAGATAGTCTTATAGTGTGTTACTTAAGGAATGATGACAAGAAGCCCATTACAAGTTCATTGTAGAGAATTTTCCCCCAGATATTTTCAGTTTGAGGTTGTTGAATTCCTGGATTTGGAAGCTTCAGATACAAAGGGGTGTCTGTATGCCAGGAACATCAGAGGGCCCAGTTTTAACTGTGTAGCATCTGGATTTTGGTCTCAGTTTGCTGATTCACTCCTGCTCAACAACCTCCCTATATTTCCAGCCCTCCATGTGCACAGAGAGCAACTGCTCAGCAGTGTGTTGGCCTAGGTCTTGCCCCTGTTACACATTTCTGCTTAAGGTCTGATCTTCATTAGCCCATGTTTAGGGGTCCAGTTGCTAGTGCTATCTCTGACCCTTCTATCCCCTTAAGACATGCGGTTCCTTCCATTGTCCTGACATTGGACGTTCTTGCTCATTGGTGTTGACAGATCCTTATCTAACCTTGTCAGTAGCCTGTACTCCTCATCCTCTCCTTCTCACTAATGACCTGACACCCACAGTGTCATATTTAAAATACATTTGTATCAGCTTCCTGTTGCTTGGATAATACGTGACTCATACATAAAACCTCTTTAGCATGATGCAGTATGTCTATGCTCTCTGATTGGGCAGCTTTGTGACCCTCAGTCGAGCTCACTGACTTGAGCCAGGCTTGACCATCTTCTGCTAGGGCAACCTCACTGCTTCTTTTTCATCCTCCAGAGAGCTAACCTGGTCACATTTTCATGGGCAAAATTAAAGGGTAAGAGAATCACATGCACGAGGAAAAAGCGTGCATGTTCTCTTGGGATTTGGAATCAAAACTTGTTAATCTTCGCTTCTGCTGCCATTGGCCAAAGTAAATCTTTATTGAAAAGGGCTGTAAACTCCCAAGACAGGGGAGCAGCTTATTGGGGTATGCATGCAGTCAGTTGGCTTCAACTTCTAACCTGCTCTTGCAGAAGCCTCCTACTAGACATTATGCTTTTATTGAACTTGTACCCAAGACTCATTGCCACTTGAAATTTCCCACAGATCATTTATTGCACCAAAAGCATTACTGAACATGGAGTTCTTAGAGAAGAAGAAATCTCTGTTATACTGAACATAAAATCTCCAAATACATTTGCCCACTTGCTCCTCCATATAGCTAAGTGTCTGCTAAGGAGATTTGCTTCTCAGACTTCAGCCATCCAGTCAGAGCTTCTCATTAGGGCATTTGCCATCCCCTCATCCAGGTCCTCAAACTGCAGCCTTTGCCTGGATGTTATGCATGTCTCACTAGGTGCAGTATCTTTGTCTTGTCACTGATGGCCTCGCTTCTATCCTCCCATGTGGCCTCATTAGCGTCACTGTTCAGTACTATTCAGAGAGCCTAGAACTAGGGTTATAGATAGTCAGAGCTAGGTAGGAAAGAGCCTTTTCACTCTTGAGTTTCTACGTCATTCTACATGTCATAGTCCTGGGAAACCCAAGCTTTGTCTGGGTTAGCAGAGATGGGAAGAGACTGAGTGCTGGTTCTCAGATGCCGGAAGGAAAGAAAAGTTGGCTCTTAGAGGCTAGAGTGAGAGTGGAGTTGCACTGTCCTTGCCCAGAGGGAAATAGAGGAAAAGATTGGCTTGAGAATAAGGGATAGTCTTTGGGTAGCAGGAAACACCCTCTGTCAAACCACACACATTTCTAAGTCTGCTCCTCTCTCTGCTATCTAAAAGTGCAGTGAGACTTTAGTTTTGCTGCTTTTGTTCCTTCCTCTCTAAAAAACGTGCCTCAACTGTGCCATAAGGGAAGTCTCTACTGCTTTCACACATCCTTCTGCAATACCAAAGGTTTTCACTGTTGGAGTGCTCGGATATTACATCCCTTACTGGCTTAGTCTGTTTGGGCTGCTATGACAAAAACCATAAACTGGATGGTTTACAGAGAACAGAAATTTAGTTGTCACTATTCTAGATGCTAGAAGTTAAAGATGGAGATGCTGGCAGATTGTGATTTGGTGCAGACCCACCCTCTGCTTCAGAAACATCACTTTCACATGGGAAGGTGAAAGTCTCTTGGCTTCTTCCACAGGCAGCAATCCCATTTACTGTGGCTCTGCTTTAAGGAGTTAATCACCTCCGAAGGCCCTACATCCTAATGCCATCCAGTGGAGTTTAGTAGTTCAACATATGAATTTGTCCTAGGAAGCAGAGGGGGACTCTAAACATTTGGATAATATATTTACCCTCAGTAACCAGTCAGAAACTTAATTACTAAAAGAGTTGCATTTTATTTTTCTTTCCCACATTAAAGAGTGATTTGCCACATATGCTTATCAGAAATCAAGAGAACATCAATTTAGGCCATTTGGTGTGTTTTAGGCATCAAGATCAATTTGCTTTTTAAATAATTGCTGAAATAGAACAATTGTGATGTAGTTCAGATATTTTCATGTTCACCAGTTAGTGTTGTTTCTCCTCTTAGAAAGCGCATTACTCTCAGAATAGCTGAGGATGTCAGAGCATTCAGGGTGAAAATGGGAGCCACATAAAATAATGACTTTCCAGAGATTTCAAACCTTTAAAAAACTGGAGTTACAGTTAAATACTTCCTGGTCATACCTCTTCCTAGCTGGGAGTGATGGAGCTTCCCATTCCCCTTTCTACTCTTCTCCATCTGCATTTGGGGGAACAGAACTTCTCATAAGCGCAATGTCCCAAGAAAACAACCAAGCAATGGCAGCTGCATCTGTTTATGAGGTTTCAATACATAAATTTATATGTTCAAGAAAACTGTTAAGTTTCTAAGGAACATTAGACTAATGTGGGGAACATTTGGGTGTGTTCCTTGTCAGTTTTTATTTGTGGAGACCAAGTTCAGAAGTCAAGTTGGAAATGAACTGAATTCTTCCTCGTAATTACAAATAAATACTGACCTATTAAAATAAATAGTATGTGTGAATTACCTTGGCCTTTGGCTTAAGAATCATACAGAAATAATCATGGATGTGACGTAACTAGAAATAGGATAATATAGGCAAACTAATTCAGGGTAAATATGAGATAAGGAGAACAAGGAGGGACATATATCAAATCCTCTGAGATGCACAGATTTTGAAGGAAGGAGCTGGGTGGGATACGGGTATGGCATGGTGACCGGCTTCCAGGGATAGAGGAAGTGTCTTGTGTGGTTGCTAACCCTTTTGCCAGAGACTCATGAATAACCTCAGGTCTTTTCCTTTGGGGCTTTACAACTCTTGGACCTTCAAATAGAATCAGAGTGCAGGCCAGACCCAGCAGCCTTTCAGGGTTGAGGGCTGAGATTAGAAACAGGAACACTCCAACTGCTTAACCCTGGAGCTCTGCCCCAAGTTTGGAGGGAGTCCATAAGATGGGCTGGCTCTATTCTCCAGAAAGAAGACAACTTTGTGTGCGGCATCCTCAGGAATGCCTTCAGTCCAGAAGAAGCTAATGCAGTTTCCTTATCACATTCATTTGCCTTCTCAGTAATCTTCATAGAGACAGACACAGACAGACAGACAGACAGACAGACCTAAATAGATCCTTTTGGTTTGCTTCCATTACTTACCCCTTTTCTACTCTTGCCTGGTTGCCACATGGTACACAGAACACTAGACTCCAGTCTAATTCCTAAACTTGGGTAACCTGATCCATTTCCTACCCTCTCCCCCAACCTCAAGGTCAAGGAGTCCTTCTCTTACAGAAAGGCATTCATGTCTCATAGTTAAAACACTACTTCACAAGAAGTGGGAAAATTGAGTGGAACCAGGCTGGTGGAAAAGTGTGTGGGTTCCTTGTCACAATAATGGAGAGGTTGAAGAAAGAGGTCAGTGTCACCCAACAAGTGGCCTTTTACAGCCTTAATCAATAGAACAGACTAGTTATTGGGCTTTGTCCTATGACTGCCATTTACATGGTGGCCATACAGCCTCCCAGTCTTCTGCTACATGCCCTGGTTAGTAAAACAAATTACCATGTGTGGCCAGAATGCAATCTTTCATAGGTCATTATCAGAGTGGGTCTCTTGTCAATAGTCAGTCTGATTGGGAGCAGCCCTCAGAGTCATTTAGTTTCTCTTGTCAGAGGAAGGATTTTAAACTGCTCCCTGCCATCCTGTCACTTTGTGCTAGCCCCAAAAGGTTGTGTTAAATTGATGTTGTCTTTCCCATTTCTTCCCCCAAGCATTTTCCTTTCAGGTTAACAATGGAAACATTTGCACAATCATCAGTGGAAAAGAGCGACCAAACATGAATGCTGTGAAAACTATAACCAGGGTTTATGTCTTTATTTGTCTGCAGATGTCCACTGAGGGGCAGGTTGCCATCATTCTAGATGATACAAAGGAGTAGGACCAATCTCGTTCCAGTTGCTAGACAAAGAAAATAAAGAAAGAAATAAAAGCAAACCAAACCCAAGGAGGGGGGACACCATTATTGCCTTCAGTCAGGAGGATTCTGCTTTTAAGTCCATTGTAGAATTACCACCAAACAAAATAATTGAACAGGATGTTGATAATCATTGAACAGGATGAAGAGTACATGCGTTTAATTAGATAACATATTTTTGGATGTTTGGGAATACTCATAATAAAAAATTGTATAAAATTGTGGTAGGGAGAGGATCAAAAGAGCTTTTAACACAGTGTGTAGTTTCTAGCAGAGATAATTTCTCCCTTAAATTTAATTTGCAACAATAGCAGGAACCACTCCAATAACGTACATCTGAAAACAGGTTTTAAAGAAGACCTGGCCTGTGTTAAATGCTTCTGTGATGAAGGGGTCTCTGTGATCATCCCTAGTCTGGAAGCAAAGAACACACCCTAGATTTTCGTCAACATTGGGCTTTTGAATTTCAAAATTAAATTATATATCCTTTTATATGTAGAGTTTGATATTTATGCTTAGCTTTTTAAATGAGGTCTCCTAGTTCATAAAATTCTTAATTAAATAGAAAAGCTGTCTAAATTCTTGATCCTAGTTAATCATATCTGGGAGGAGCCTGGAAGTTTAGATCATGACTTCATTAGGGCACTCACACAGTTCCCCTGGTGGCAATGTAATCTAATTTTAGCAAATTTTAATTGCAAGTGAAGCAAGGGCTTATACAGATGGAAGCTGATTCCTGCATCTTCTGACTTCTGGATGTAGCACTGTCATTCCTTCCACTGAAAACTGTCCATCTAGCCCTGCTTGATTCTCAGAGGTATGGGACTCAAGACAATCCCATTGATGCTCACCTACAAATTATATGTCTGCATAATGAAAAAAGTGGTGAGTTATGCTAATTAACTACTATATGAAATATTTCTTAGCTAATAAGCTGCAAAGGAAAATATATTCTAATATTCTATTAAAATTTCTCTTTTGTAACAACTTAGAAGTCTTAAGTATGAGTTTCAAGTTCTTGACCCCTCAGAGTTCTCCAGCAGGAAATGTGGAGAAGGAGAGATGCACCTGGATCTTGGACCCCTGTGTTCCCCCTAATTCTTTCTGTGTCCAGCCCTTGCTTCCTGTAGCAGCACAGGGGATGGTCTCCTTACTCATGTGTAGATTACTTGGCTCATTCATTCACCTGGTGGTGGCTTGGCTGTGCTTGTGAGGAAGGGACTTGTGATTATGATGATTGGGACCCCTGATTCCCAGGTTCTGCATGACTCACAGGTTGAAGCATGGCTGCTCAGTGGGTCTGTCTGTCCTCTTGGCTGATTTGTAAGGGGCTCAGGTGCTCTCTGTAGGAGAGAACTTCAATGCTTCCTTCTATGTCAGAGTCCTAAAAAGTAGAGTGTCCATGGGGCTTAACACTGAGCCCTGTAATTTTTCTTATAGTGTTTCCTGCTCAAGATACTTTCATGATTTTATAGCTGTCATTCATTCATTCAATAGCTACACATTTTTCGTGAAAATAAGGGATAGGAGATCACCAGATAGCTGGTAAAGCATTATTTCTGAGCATGCATGAAAGGATTTTTTTTTTTTTTTTGCATTGAATCAGTACCTTGACTAAAAAAGGTCCAGTTTCACTATGTGGGTGACTCTTGTCTAATCCACTAAGAGGAATGAAAGACAGAGGGAGGGCAAATTATTGCTCTGTCTTCTTGAGTTAGAATCTTCAACTTTGCCTGTCCTTGGACATCAGAGCATCTGGCTTGGGAGTTTTCATTCTGTGGAACTTAAATGAATCCTGGCCTATTCTTAGCCTTTCAAATTCAGACTGAATTATACCACCGGCTTTCTGCATCCTTGTCTTGCACACCACAGGCCGTGGGACTCCTATTCTTGCATTGTCATATGAGCCCATTCCTATAAGTAGTCATCTCAGATCTATCCATATATACTCCACATACATATCCTATTTATTCTGTTTCTCTGAAGGATTATAACTAATATAATCGGTTATAGTAATGGATAAAATAGCCAAGCCCTGTCACACAGGGCTTTCTTTCCAATGAGAGACATGGATGATGAGTAGCTTGTGATGGTTTTATGCATGACCCTAAATTCTTTGTTACCCCACCCTATATGATGTAGGGTGACATTCTGCTCCTTTGAACTTGAAAGGTTCACAGTGTCCAATAGAACTGATGTGTTTCTTGCAACAGAAGGTCATAAAAGGCCAGTACCTTGATCATGGGAAATGCTTGCTCTAAGAGCCTTGCATGGTTATGTAAGAGCTGGACTACCCTTAGACAGCTGTGCTGCAGAGTTCATGTGTTGGTGTTCTGGTCCCAGCTGTGTCAGTTCTCTAGTCAGGTAGTATGAGAGCTTGATCTAGAAAGAAGCATACAGCTCTTGGAGCATGTACTTGCTTGCCTCGACCTCCAAACTCATTCTGGCAGCCAGCTTCTAAAATAAGCTCCAGTGATCCTTGTATCTCCATAGTTTAGATACTATGTGATTCCCCAAGCACTGAATGCACTACCTGCTAAATCAAAAGATACTGCAGAAATAATGGAGAGTGATTATACGACTACGGCACAGAAGGCATCATAGCTTCTGATTTGCTTTTTGGAACACTCATACTCCGGAAAGTTTGCTGCCATGTTGTGAGGGCATGGAAGCCAGGTTATGGGGAGAACCACATGTGAAACTGAGACCCTGCCAACAGATGGCAAGGATCTGAGGTTTCCTGCTATCAGCCTCCATGTGTGAGCCTTCCTGGAGGCAGCTCTGCCAGCCCTTCTGAAGACTTCAGCCGACATATTGATTTCAACTTTGTGAGAGACTTCAAAGAAGAAACGTTCTGCTAGGCTCTGTCCATACTTCTAACCCACACGAACTTCATTGGATAATAGACATTTGTTTTTTAAAGCTCATGCCTATTAGAACAATTTGCTATGTATCCATAGATAAATGATACAGATTTTGGTATCAGAAATGAGGTCAGACAGTATCCACAGATGCAATATCCTTAGGGTTTCAAACCCCACTAGGTTGGTATTGCTCAGTTCTGTTTTATATTTCTATACCATGCTAGCCTTGCCCCTTAAGTATCACAATGCCAGGAATTTAAGACAAAAAAAAAAAATACAAGCACTTTTCAAACATAATACTATTTAAAACAACATTTGTTATCTCACTGACCAAAATTGTATACTTATGGGCAACTATAGAGTTCCCTGGTCAGGTAATCACATTCTAGGGCATGAATATAGATAGTTTTGTTGGATTTGGACCACTAATATAGCTAATGTACTACAATAGTCTACTATGATCACTTTAAATGTATCAGATTACAGAGAATTGTCAAAGATGACAACATTTTATCACATGTATATCTTCTGCAGTTGTTTATTCCAAATTTTAATTTTTTAAAAAAATCTTTATTGGTACATTACATATATGCATCATGATTGCACAAATTTTAAAAATTTTTAATAAATACATACTTCTGTGTACACAGAATTTTTAATATAAGATTCTTTCCAATCCATCTGGCTAATTTTCATGTCAAAATGCTTTCTCTCATTGGTTATTATAGCCTTTCTTTAAGTTTTGATATACTGTCTAGTGATAAAAACTGACTACTTATAAACACTATTTTCCATACCCCTCCATTAAATTATTTTCTTGGAACTGCAGATTCCTTCTCCTAGCACACTTATTCCTTAGCAAATTTCTTCCAGGAGCAGAAGGAAGATACAAAAAAGAATATGCATTGTGTAGAATGTTTGCTACACCAACCCTATGATTTTTTCCTCCTCCAGTTGGAAGGCTATACAATTTCTTTTCCCTTAATGGTACATTCCTACTCTTTGAAGTTCAAATTCAATTACTGATTTTTGTTCTGGAAAATGTTTTTATAATATTTATACCTATTGAGTTAGCATGATTTTAATAAGCCTTCTTTTTGTTTCACTTATTAAAATTTCAATCCTTTTCTAGTTGTATTTAAAGAAAAAAATATTGTATAAATGTCAAAAAACATATTGAAGCAACACTTGACAGTGTTTCCAAATGAAATTATCTAGCAGTGTTATTATGTTGATATATAAAATATGAGGAACATTTTGTTATAGAAAGCATCAAGGGGCAGGGGAAGATGTGTGAATTATAGATATTGAACACCTAGATCCATAAGGGAAATCCCAGCCAACATAGTGCAGGAAGTTCTCTTCTTTGAAGGCCCTATAAGTTCAAAAGGCATGGGATTTGTTTATTTGTTTGTTCTGGTGATATTAGGGACTGAACCCAGGGTTTTCACAATGAGTTGCATCTCCAGACTTCTTTTTTTTTTTTTTTTGAAACAGGGTCTCTCTAAGTCAGTAACTTGTCCAGGCTGGGTTTGAAGTTGTGATCCTCCTTACTCAGCTTCCCAGAATATTATTTTTTAATGCAAAGGGCAAAAAGGTATTAGTGGTGAAAAAATTGATTTTGGTGGATTTGATGAGAATTTTCCAGTTACCTGAACCATCAGTGTGTGTCTAATTTGAACATTGTGATGTTATCGAGACAGGACATTCAGTATGAACGTGTGACAAAGCTGGCTTTCAGGTTAGTCATTTAATCTAGTGAGGCCTCTATGTCAACTTCATCCCATCCCATTGCATCTAGCTGGATCTCTTGCAAAGTGTCAGACTGGTTGCTTGACCACAGTGATTTATTTTGTTGTCATTACTCACAACACACTTCCAGCTCCTTCCAAGTAATCCTTAATGATAATTTATGTTTTCATTTCACTTCCTTGTGGCAGCATAAGATGGACTTTGACAGAATTAGGTCCACTGAATCACAGTGATTAAGACTACCACTTAAAACAGAGAAATCTAAATAAGCTGAGTAGCTCTGTGTATCATTTAGCTGTGTATCAGTTAGCTAACAAACCACTCTGTTACTCAGTTGTTTTGAATAATAAGTGTTTCTTATAAGACATCACTCTTCCAGGCAGCTGTGTGGCTTTTTGATCTCAATTCACCTTTGCCACATGCCTTTGATCACCTACAGATCGACTAGTTGCTCTGTTGCTCCAGGATGGACTTTCAGGTGCTTTGCAATCTGGGACTGAGAAGGGTCTGGTCTGAGTCTAGCTAAGGCTTATCTCTGTGCTGTAGTATTTCTTGTTGCCTATCACAGTGCCCTAAATTTGTTCTTACAGTAGATGCAGAACTCCCAGAGAATGAAATAATGTGATTCTCATTAGGTTTTAGCTCAGAACTAGAACTTTGCACATCTGTCTGGTCCTGTTGACCAGAGTCAAGTGTGAGACCAACCCAGATTCAAAGATTGAGAAAGAGATTGTTCTTGATAAGAAGAACTGCAAGTTCATGTGACAGAGGACAGAGTTTCAGAAAGGACTAAGAGTTGGAGCCATTTTTGCAATCAGTGAACCTATGTTGGTATAAAATATCAAAGTCAAGGCTGACTCTCTTCCAAATATGGACAAGGAAGCAGGTGGAAGTTCTCAGAGATGTTAGCATCCTTCTTGTTACCAAGAGAGAAGCCAGCTTGAGGACAAGGCCAACATACAAGGGAAGATAGGATTAAAGAATTGCTGAATAAAAGTGTCACAGCCCCCATGAGACTGGACATCTAGATCAAGCCTACATTCTCTGCCTGGACTTCACAAATACTTAAACCAGTAAATGCTGATAGGACTCAAGCCTGTGTAACTAGGATTTTCTCAATGGAATGTAGACATCTAAATGATACTGTAATTCCACATAACAATAACTTCTTTTTTTTTGTGGCTTTGCTTCTTTTTTTTATTATTATCATTATTGGTACATTAAATACACACATCATGATTGCACTCTATAATGGGGATTTGTACCAGTATAAGACGCAACTTAATTCTCATTTTTTCCCATAACCCTACCCACCCTACCACCCCCCCATATACATAAAATTTGTTTCCTTACTTTTTTGTTACAATCTCAACATTTTCCCCCTTCACCCTATTTACACTGAGCATTTTCTATTTCACAATATATAACATACAATGCTAGGACTCATTACATCTTTATTTTCTCATACCAGAGAAAAGATGCGAT
>PVIR01002678.1:0-99088 GCA_004026965.1 Petromus typicus
CCCCCCCCCCCCAGGGCGGGAAGCCTCACCTGTGACTGAGGTCCGGCCCGCCCCTTAGGGGCTACTGCTTGAGATCACTGGGATGGTGGGGAGGCTAAGCTGACAGTTCCTGGGGGATTGTGGCTCTCAGCTGAGGTCTGCAAGCCCTCCCCGTGTTTTAACCAGAAATCCTGCACCTCAGACAAGGACCTGGCTCCGATGTTTCCTCAGTGATACTTTGTTTATTATGCACTGTCACCTGCTGGCAGACATTGGGTCCTGCACCCAAGTGAGCTTTTCCTAGAGCACAAGGACCATTTTTAAAAACCTTTAAAGGCCGCGATGGTGAGAAACTGGGACAGTCAGTGGCCTCATCCTGCGTTTCTGCAAAGGGCTGCATACAGCTGAATTTTTGTTAAACTTAAGTATTTTCCACAAACAGCAGCTGTCTCGCTGAGCTTAGGTTTCCCAGGTACAAGATTAAGAAGATGTCTTCTAAGGCTTCCTTGGGTCTGGCAAGGCCGCATTCTAGCGTCTATCTTGCTTAAGGACAATATCTGAAATGGCTTGAGAGGCAGCTGTGCCGGACAGTACCTATGTTTCCGTATTGGTTTTCTCTCCTGTACAAGTGCCTCGTCCCAGCTCTTGGCAGTCACCTGGCCATCTGTGACACTCACACCTCTGGGGGGCGGATGGGCAGACGGCTCCCCGCCACCCCTCCTCTGCCAGGTCTCCTGAGGTCAGAAGGGAAGTGGATCAAAGAGCTTGCAGAGGGGACGCATCAGACCTCGGTGAGGACGTCCGAGTGTGCTGCAGGTCTGGCTGGGGGCTGAACTCGGTGCCACACATGCTGGCCAGGCTCTCTGCTACCGGGCCACGCCCTCACTCCTAAGGAGCTTTTAGGTGAGGGAAAAAACACTCAAGAAATAGGCCATGGTGTTGCACGCCGGTCACCCCAGCACTCTGGAGACTGAGGCAGGAGGGTCGCCAGGAGTTTAAGGTCAGCCCGGGCTACATAGTGAGACCCTGTCTCAAAAACAAAACTAAAGAAAATGCACACAAAAATGCTTTTCTATAAATAACAGGCATTTCACTTATCAAATTAGTAAGACAATAACAGTGCTTAGTCACACTGTGTATAATGACTTGATAAATATTCTTAGTTCTAAATGCAGTTTACATATTTCAGCAGAAATGAGCACATCCAGGAAAACGAGGTCACTCTGTGGTAGGTGAATTGGATTATCCAAAAGGGCAGCATAGATCGAGAGGGTGGAGTGGGCTCCATAAAGTTTTATTTCTCCCACATCTCAGAGGCACCAGAGGAGAAAGTCAGGAACCCTCGCAAAGCAGGAAAGGAGGCGGAGCCCAAGATTACTGGAAGACAACGGTGAGCTTGCGCACGATCTCACCGGCTGCAGGGTGCGCCGTGAACTGTCAAGCGTGTGTTTATACGGGCATAACGATCCTGTGAACCCATTTTACAGGCTGGGAAACTGAAGCACAGAAAGAGACAGTAGCTCACTCAGGGCTACACAGCTACCAGTGGGTGAGTGTGGATGAAAACCTGGCCCCTCCCGCTCCGCGGCACTTGCTGAAGCGCTGCTCCATCCTCTCCACCCTGCAGGAGCGGGACACCGCATGACGAGACCAAGGACCCTGCTCTGTCCTCTCTGCCCGTCATGTGGAGCCCACCCTTGGGAGCCTCTCTACCCCCGGCCAGGGTTTCCTCTATTAAAAAGGACAGGCCTGGTCCCCAGGTTGCTGCAGAAGTCAGCAGGTGGCCCAGCCCCCGAGGACCCTAAAGCTATGCTCTGCAGAGCAGGCTGACGGCGCAGGTGGCACCCACCCTGGGGCGGCGAGCCTCGAACAGCCACCCACACATCTTGTGGCCTCACTGGCAGCTCACTGAGTGGGACCCAGCGGGAGTGCACTCTGGACTGCTTAGCCCTCACCCCAGCCACCGCCTCCGCCTTGGGCCCTGCAGTGCTGTTGTAGGGGAAGCCAGCCACCATGGAGGGAGCCACCGCCTGGGCCTGAGGAAGCCCAGCAGCCCTGCAGGGGCTTTGGGGAGAGACGTTGGGCCAGCCCGGCTGGGTCAAGCTTCATCCTGGGCACCAAGCTGGGGCGGGAAAACTCAAAGCCCCAGCCTCGCAGACAATGTGGGGAAGCACCCGCAGCCAGTGGACACCCTGTGAAAAGCACAGGGGCCCTGCCGGGCCAGGCCTGTGTTCAGTGGTTTCAGCCATGTCAACTGAGCCCAAGCCAGCAGAGTAGAGTCAAACCTGTTTCGCCGGCCCTCCTGAGATCCTCACCCACTACACCAGGAGCAGAAGAAGGGAACAGCCATTTGTGCCATTCAGTTGTGTAGCAGCGTGTTAGAACACAGAGGTCTCTGAGCACCTGAGTGTGGCAGACCCAGAGACCAGGCCCCACAGCCAGGGTCAGCACAGCAAGAGGGCAGGGTAGACATGTGTGTCCAATAGCAGGAAGTGTGCACATACCCACTTCCCTGCTGCCACAATGCAGGTGACGACTGCTGTCACAGTTAATCATGACGGTGGACAGCTGACACGTGCTTGTTGGTGACACACCAGCCCCAGCGCTGAGCATCTCAAAGCACACACACGCATCACGAGCCCATGAGTATGAGACTGAGACAGGAGCCCAAATCGTGGAGGGTGCACGTGGCCTCCCAAGGCCACACCCCTGGGACATTGCAGGGCCCAAAAGAGGATGGACAAACAGGTCCAGTGTGCACAGCAGAGAGGACAGTCTGGGTACTGATGACACCGCAGAGGCCGGCCACTCACCTGTCTCAGACATTATTAGCTGGGCTCTCCTGGGAGCCACCCACCCACACAGAGCAGACAGCACGGGCGGAAGCAGGGAGCGACACGCGGAGCCGAGCTCTGGGAGGACAGAGAGGAAGAGGAGGAAGTTCTGTGCCTGCGGCCCCAGCACACCCAGGAGGACAGGATAGGATGTCCTTCGGCCGTGTTCAGAGAAGCTTTCCCTTCACCCCATCTCTGCCTTCTGTCCTTCTGCCCCCACCCTACCAACCGCCCTGTCTCTGCCCAGTGTTGCCTGTTGCCCATTGCTCTGCCCGGCCCCCTTGTCACTTGGAGCAGCACAGACAGGTGCAAAGCTGTGAGTCCTAGTCCTCAGGCTTCCTTCCCTCTGCAGCTACAGGCTGCGCCGGGCTCCGTGCACAGGAAGCCTCATGCCAGTGCAGAGGTGACAAACCCCTGCAAGTCTTGAGTCCCTGACCTGGATCTGCAGGGCTACGGGTTGCAGGAGGTCACTGGGGACAGCCTGCTCTGCACAGCCCTTCATGAGCAAAGCTGCGTCGCCTTCTGCCAGCCAAGGACCTCCCCAGAGGGAAAGGGGCTTCCAACCACACCTGCTTTGGGATCTGTGGGGCTCGAGCGCAGCTCAGGCTATGCCAGGATGCCCGGGGACCTGCAGTGGAGCAGCAGAGCCAGGCCCCACAGGGTCCTCCTGTCTGAGGCAATTTCACGGCTGAGTGCATGGAGGTTTTGCTCTTCTCTGAGGCCACCAAGGCCACTGTGCACTTCTGGGCTCTCCAGGAACGGCCCAGAGGTGTATGGGTCTGGCCGGCTCGGTGCTTTCTACCCAGTGCCAGAGCAGAGTGAGCACGTGCCCTTGGTCCTCAGGGAAACTGAGGCCTCCCCTGTGGGAGAAGCAGCAGCATGAACCAAGCATGTCTGACGGCCCTGGTCTCCCTCTGGACCAGCTCTACAATCTTCCCGTGTCAGGCACCACTCCCATGGCAAAACTTCATTTGCTAATGTACAAAGACGGTGTCCACCATTGAAAGGACAGTCTAGTTTAAAAACAGACAAGCAAGGTGTTGGCCCCCGCAGGGCACCAACCTGTTGCCAGGACAGTGCGGACCCCTTTACCCGTCTGCTCTCATTAAGGCCTAGCTCATGGGCCTCAGAATGCAAACGGCAAACAGCACTTCACACCCGCCTGTGTGGCAAGCACGGCCCTGGCCTACTCGCAGGCTGGAAGAGACTCCTACCTATTTTCCATAAGGAAATCTTTGTAGCGGTCCCTACGGAAAAGTCCAAAGTTTGACTTGAAAAAAGGAGCTACTTCAAAAGCATTGTCAGCCAAGGTGAGGGCTCCTTGGAAATGCATACATTACGAGTGTCCATCATCAACCTCCAGGCCGCCCTCCAGCGGGGCTTGCGGCAGGGACACTGGGGGAGCGGGTCGGCACAGCCGTGGAGGCAGGGCAGAGCAGACCCACGGATGACAAGCACAACAGTAAATTAACGTGTTTATGACTTGCTGCTTGGCCTAGAGTGTGTGCAGCGTGTGTGTGTGTGTGTGTGTGTGTGTGTGTGTGTGTGTGTGTGTGTAGAAAAATGAAAGAAAAATGTAGAGTTTTTTTTTCAATAATAAAAAGGGAGTTGCTCTGCGGGGCCCCTAAAGCTTGTGAAAAATTAAACTCGACGGATTCAAACTGTCCTATTTCCACTTCAAAAGGGAAGAGGCACTGAGCTCTTCCCAACTTATCTTCAAACGCCCAGCACCCTAGAAAGTTTCCGTAAAAAAATAAAGGCTCCCGTTCCCCCAAGCACTGTACCGGTTACTGTGCCCACTGTCTCTCCCTCCACTAATTATACCCCTGTGAGTCTATTAATCAGCTGGTAAATTATTTAGCGAGGCATGCGCTGTCTTCAGCTCCTACAAACGCAGCACACTCCCAGGCTTGCTGGGAGCGGCCGGGGCCCCCAGGGTCCCCCCTCTGCGGGAAGACAGCTCGCAGCTCACGAGGCTGCATGCTCCAAACAAGAAATAGCATCCGCTTACCTCCTCAGACGGGAGATTTACTTTGTCTTTCAACTCGGTAACTCTTTGCAAGTTTTTAACAAAAGAGAAAAGCTGGTCTATTGTCAGTCTTTAGTGTGCATTTAGTGGTGAGAATATTAATTCACCCTAAAAGTGAAGTGCTGTCGCTGGCTCTGATCCCGGCCACCAGGGACCGAGCTCAGGGAGGGCTCTCGAAACCACGCCTGATCATTGCAGTTTGGGGCTGGTGGGGTGCACTGGGGTGAGGACTCTGCTGGAAGGCATGCGAGTTAGTCTCGTGCCCTCCGGCCTCCTGCCTCTTCTCATTCTAGGAGGTGGTGAGGGACCTTCCTCAGTCAGGAGCTCTAGGAAATAGGGGAAGCAAGGCAGGGGCGGGTGCACCCCACGGTGATCTGCACCCCCCTTTTCTCCTCTATACCCCAGGACTGTCGCCTCTGGGAGCAGTTATTACCCTAACTAAGCAGCTGTGTTCTCACCGGGAAGTAGCTCACGTCTGGCGTGTGTGAGGATTCTGGGCCTTCCTGGATGTGAATTTCTCGACTACGAGTGGGCAAGTGAGTGCCCTGTGACCCAGCCTCGAGGGACAGGAGGTGTGAAGCTGGCACTGGACTCAAGAATCCCACTGTAGGGGATGCGCTGGCTGGCAGGGCCCCAGTGGGACATGCTCCAAGCATGTGCAGAGGACAAGGCGAGCACCTCACACAGGGCGAAGACCCACAGGACACCACTCGCCTTTGGCTGTCCTCCGCCTCGCCCCTGGACGGCCGTTCTCTGGAGCAAGCCGAGGCAGTGAGAGAGGAGAACAATTCCCAGGGTCGGGAAGGACCTTGACGCCCTGAACTGAGGTGAGGGTAGAGGATCACTTATTAGACCGCAGTCTGGATGTAGGTTGCATCTACCATCTGCAACCTCTGGACTTCAATTTATTTATTTATTTATTTTTGAGAGAGGGTCTCACTTTGTAGTTCCGGCTGGTCCTAAACTCAGCCTTGAGCTCAGCAATCCTCCTGCCTCTGCCTCCCAAGGGCTGGAATTACAGGCACGAGCCACCATGCCCGGCACTATGGTATGTGGTACTGATTGCTGCTGGGTGGGTCTCCACGCCTGGTACTGTCATATGTGGTTACTGGGGATCGAACCCAGGCCCTTGTGCTTGGAAGACAGGTGCCAGAACCACTGAGCTAAATGCCCGGCCCTCTGGACCCCAATTTAAAAATAAACTGGCGCAGCTTTCCCTGGGATGGGTGAGCTGGGCCCTCTGGGTGAGCCCACTGGGGGCTGGCCTTGCAGTGAGTGAGAACTGGAAGCTATGGTTCCAGTGTGCAGACGCCGTGTCTGCTTTCCCAGGAAGCCTGTCTGTAGGCACAAAGCCATGGATCTATGATGTGAGCACTGTGAGCCCACACGGAAGCACTGAGGCCCAGTAGCCACTCTGCTGGATTCTAAAGAGGAAAGAAACCCACGTGCGTGCCAGGGTACACAGCAGAGGTGGACGCATCTAGGCCAACAGTGCATTTTAAGTGATACAGAAAGGCTGAAGGCTTGCTTTTTCTCAGCCCAGTTTCTGAGCCAGGTAACGGTGACAGCTTCCCAGCGATGAGGGCCACAGGACTAAAGTGTGACCCCATTGCTCTCATAGCCGCGGCTGCATGAAGAACACCGAGTAGCTCTGGGGAATAAATCTGTTCTGTGCACTGCAGCTGGCGCCGAGCAGGCTGAGGAGGCCAGACTTACAATTTCAAAGCCCAGGGCACAGAATAAGCACCTTCCTGCCCCCTGTCCACGGCGCCATCGCCAAGAGTCTGGGATCAAGGGATTGAAGATGAGCTAAGATGGGGCCTTGGAGTCCTTGGCCCAGATATTAATTCTGCTGCGGCTGGGGAAGATGGAGGTGTTGGCAGCACCTGTGGGGACTGACAAGGAGCATCACCAAGTCTGCAGAGGTTGAGGCTAGAGCACAACATCCTGAGGCTGGCGGGGGAGCGGCTCTGGGGGGAGACGGGGTCTGGATCTGTGGGCCAAGGGCAACGTGGCCCCAAGTGCTGTGAAGGAGGTGGGGTGCGCAGCCAGTCCCTGCCGTGCGCCTCCAGAGCAACGCTCCAAGGTGAGCGGAGGGGGCGTGAGCGGCGATGCCAGGTGTTGCCAGGTGGCCAGGAGGACAGCAGAGTCCGCACGGGGGGGGGGCAAGTGCCCAGGGAGTGTCCCCAGGAAGAACTCTGCTGATTTGGGGGTCCCAAGAACGGGTCCCACACTAGGGGGCCTGACTGTAGAATGCAGTGTCATGTGTCACCTGGGACCCATCTGCCCTTGTCACAGCCTCTGCGCTGTGGGAGAGCTCCCCGTGCCTTGGAGACCTGCAATTTCACGTGGGAAAAGTCCCAGCAGGGAGCAGGGGCTGGAGCTCTCCCACACCCAGGAATGCTGCCAGCACTGGTGGCCGCAGACCTGAATGCACCTGCGGTACTCAAGAGGAGAATCTGAGTGGCCCCTCGAAGGGATGGAGGGCAGCCTCAGTCTCCCTGTCCTAGAAATCCAGTGTTAGGGATGGTGGCCTTTGCCAGGCCTGGCCTTGGAAGGCCCAACTGTGACCTTAGCTTCCAGCCAACTGCACTGTGTTCCTCAAGGGTTCTGAACTCAGGGGTGCTTTCACCATCCCTGAGCCCCAACAGTGGTCCTTTGGGGCTGGGGGCCCCAGAGTGACAGATGCCACCGACACTTAGGTGGGATGCCCAGGGGCCTCCTCACAGTAGTTGCTCAGAATGAGCCAGCTGTGGCTGGCTGGGCAGGTCCCCCACAGCTCTGACTTTCCCTTCAGAAGCAAAGGCTGCAGCATCATCTAACTGTCCTTCCTGTTTCTGCCAGGGGGAAAGCAGCCCCGAGCCTGGGGGGTGGCAGGGGGTGTAGCCCCGAGCCTGGGGGGTGCCTGGTTGGTGCCTGCTGAGAGCTCTGGTTTCCCAGCAGCTTCTCCACAGCCCATTAATGAGATCCTGTTAGTGGTTATGAATGTAAATGCATTCTTTGTCATCCCTGCGAGATCGGGATTAGCAAGGTGACAGAGTTTATTGCTTCTGTTAGGAAGATATGATACTGGTTGTTGTTGTGTCTTTAATTTTGTAGGAAGAGCAAAAGTATTGAGCTACATAGTCTAAATAAACACCAAGCAGTGGAAGCAAAAAAAAAAAAAAAAAAAGAAGAAGAAGAAAAAAAAAAAAAAAAGAAAAAGCACAGAACACTGCAGAGCAAAGCCCTCCAGATCTCCAGCTTTGGAGGAGAGTGGGAAAGGCATACCCAGTCTCCTCCGGAATCTCCGAAAACCCCGACTCGGAAAAGCTCTGCAGCTGGAGGCCACCGAGAGTAGCCCAGGTTGGCTCTGGGTGCTGCCGCTGGAGGTTGCAAGGTTGGCGCACTCGGTTCATGGACGTGCACTTCTGCCCTCTGGAGGAGGTGACCGATAACTGCCCCCATTCACTCCCGGAAGTAGGTGGAAAGCATGAGTCAAAGGGTCTCTCAACACCCTGCCCCACGGCTTGGGGATTGCTACACTGCCTGGTCGGCTCGGGCCTTGTCTTTGCTCTTGAATCGGTAAATGCTGTATTAGCAAAGAAGTGAGCTTTTGTCTAGTTATGCAGTATGGCACACGGCACAGCTTAAACCTGTAAATCTGGCACTGCCTGTCACTGTTCAGCGAGTCTCCTGTGGGACCCACAGGTGCTGCCACGTCATCAGCCAGCACCAGGCCTGGTGCTGCTGGAGAGAATTACGTTCAGGGAGCACCGGGACCTCTGTTGAGGCTGCGGCTCTTTCTGGTACCTTTTGCCCCAGCAGCCAGCATTGTGACAACCCGCAAGACAGAGATCCTGTCTCCATTCTGCCATGGGCTAGCCAGGAGCATCAAGAAGAGCAGGATGGCCCTCAGGGATGCTGGGCAACTCCTCATTCACGAACTCTGCTGGCATTGGAGAAGGCAGCGGGCACCCAGGCTGCCCGGGTGGAGGGCGGCTTCGCGGGCGCATCCCGTCCACAGTGACCACAGATGCATGCCACATGTGATGCTGGAACTGCACGCCTGTGTGGAGGTGCCACAGCACACTGTGCAGGAGGAAGAGGGAGCTGAGTGGAGGGCACTGTCCCTGGGCAAGTGTCACAGGGCCCAGCAGAGCCCAGGCTGGTGGCCTGGGGGCTCGATGTCCCTACCTGTGGCCTCAGGAGCCTGAGTGCCCTTGAGGCCCAACCCGAGAGTGCTTCCAGGCTGTGGGTGACAGAAGCGGCCCCCTCGGCATGTCTGTTGAGCCCGATTCCCTGAGAAGCCAGCCCAGACCCCCACGGCAGGCCCCAGAGCGGTGCTGCTGACTGCTGATCGCTGTGCCCAGCGCCTGCACAGTGAAGGAGGCAGACGCCCTGTGGTCTGGCTCTCCAGGCCAACTGTCACCGGCTAGGAGCAGCAAACCTCGGGAAGTGGGACCTTCTGGACCTCCCGGCAAGCTCCCACCAAGTCCATCTGCGCACTCCCACACTGGGGCATACCAAGCACCCCCAGGTCACCTGACCTCCAGCCCCCGAGGTCAGAATGCCTCCCGTGGGGCGTCGCCTACCTGTCAGCTCCTTGTCGAAGAAGCCCTGGACCAGCTCGCCCATTTTCGTCTGGTCTTCCACTGCCTCTTTCAGCAGCTGCCCGCTGCAGACTGAGGAGAGAGGAGCAGGGAGAGGCTGTGAAATGTTAAACAGAAGAAAGACAGGACCTTCCGTGCAGAGCTGACTTCTTCGAGGGGAAGGGGTTGCTGGAAAAACAGAGATGGCTCTTCTGCACGAGGGAAGGTAGTCATACAGGCGCCAGGCAGTGAAGGAGAAGAGGGAGCTGTGGAACAAGGAGAAATGCATGTGGCAAAGAACATACTACAAACGGATGGTGTGGGAGACGCTCATGAAGACTTGGCTGACAGGGAGGCGCTGCCTGGAACTGCTGAGCAGAACCGACTGCTCGCTGGGCTGCTGCTGAGTTTCACCTGACGCTCGAGGGCTGCTGAGGCTGACGGGAGGAGGGTGGGACCATGGGTGTCTGCAGTGTTTCCAAAGGGTCAGTGGGCTGGGCGTGGTGATGCACCCGCGTCAGCCCGCTCCTTGGGCTAAGGCAGGAGGACTGCTGTAAGTCGCAGGCCAGCCTGCACTAAACAGTGAGACCTGTCTCAAACAAACCAACCCTCACAGAAGAGGACCAGTTCTCATACCAAGTGGACTCATTCATAATTAAAAGGTAGCAGCTGGAGTTACCTGGCGCAGTGCCACCATCCCCTTTGGACAGCTGCCCACAGTGGCAGTGGACTCTCTATCCTGCCCTACTGCGACCCAGCCCTAGGCCAAGGCTGGCACGTGGAAGCGGAGGGTCACCAGGAGCTGAATGAAGATGCACAGGCTTGGGAAGCGCTTACTATGGCTTTTATCCAAAGTGTCCCCACAAGTCTCATGTGCTCAGAGGTGGGGCTTTCGGAAGGGGCCTGGATTGTGGGGGGCTGTGTCATCCGTGGATGCGTTCGTGGCCCAGTGTGCTGTGAGGACATGGGGACTGCTTGGAGGCAGCCACTGGGGTGACCCAGAAGGGTGCATACTTGTCCCAGCTCCTCCCGTCTTGAGTTGAGCAGCTTTCGGGCCCCGGGGCCAGCACAGATCTTCTCCTGTAAACTGTGGGGGTGGAGTATTTGGTCCCAGTGAGACTGGAAAGTGACAAATACAGCTCTTGGTAGCCAAAGGTAGAAGACATAGGCTGCTTTGTCCTGTGTTGTTAATTACACAGTCATGGTTTTTAACCTTCAGCGTTAAGGAGTATTTTGCCCAGGCTACAGAAACTAAGAACAACCCCAAACTGGCTACAGGACAGACACGAACGCTCAAGACACGGACCACACCAGAGACACGATGCTTCATGAGGACACGCACGATTCACTCTGTAAATGGCTGCAGTGATTTTTGGACTGAGGGCTGGCTCTTTCACCAAGGGAAATATGAGAAATATAAGAAAAAAGGCTGATGGAAACTAAGAACTTTCTATGTAGCCCAGGCTGGCCTTGAATTCATGACGATCTTCCTGCCTCAGCCTCCCAAGTGCTGGGATGACAGGTGTGTGCCACCAAGCCCAGCTCTACGTTGAAGGTTCTTTTATAGGAAGAGGTAGGACATTAATTGCTGAAGGACTCTGAGAAGCACAGGATTCACATTTCATCTCTAGAGCAATCACTAACAAACTCAAGCAAAGAGATGTGCCAGTACAGCAACAGAAGTGTAGAATGAATTATGAAGATCTAATCGGTGAGGTAAGAAGAGCACTGTGAGTTTGAGGCCAAACTGAACTGCATATAGCAAAACGCTGTCTCAAAAAAAGCCCCAAAAGAAAAATAAATAAGTAAAAACCAGTGGGTCATCCCAAAAGATGGCAGGGAAAGAGAAACACAGAAAAAAAAAATGTCACAAACAGAAAAGACATCAAGGTACTAGACTTGTAAGCTACCACTGAACAATTCCTGTCAGTGGACATGCATGAAGTCCTTCCAATAAGTGCGAAGAATATCACTCCAGATTTTAAAAAATAGCAAAGCCCAATGTATGCTCTTTACAAGACTCAGAATACTAAGATATGGGTAGTTTAAAGCATGAGAAGATGCGCCTCACAGACTCTGATTATGACAAGGTTCTGGAGATTCCAAAGAAAATGGACATTATTAGAGAGGCGGAGGAACACTTCTTACCAATAATGTGATCATTTCCCCAAGAAGAAATAACAGCGCTTAATGTTTATGCACTGAACAAACATGTGAGGAAAAAACGGCAGGCCATAGACAAATCTATGCTATAGAACTGGAGATTTTATTGTATCAGAAATTGCTAGAAGAGAGCAAACCATTAAAGACCTGGAAGATTGGAATGCTACAAACTTCTTATTTTAATTGACATTTGTACGCCTGTAATCCCAGCACTTGGGATGTCGAGGCAGGAGGATTGCCATGAGTTCAAGGCCAGCCTGGGCTACACAGCAAGACCCTGTCTCTTAAAACCCAAAATAACAATTATAGGAACAATATTTGTGGTCAGGATGTTCAAGTCGGGCTGCTGCGTTTTTCCTGTGGAGCTGGCGGGGCATTCTAGGAAGCAGTGGCCCCGTGAAGGAGCGCTGCCTCCAACACGGCTGGGCCTGGTACTGGGGTGGGACTGGCCTAGTTGCCCCGGGCTCCTGCTCTGGCCTCACCTGCAGGACTTACTGCGGCGTTGAGTTCCTTTTTTATTTTTCTGCCTTTGGCCCTGCCTATGTATCCAATAAAACATGTTGTACATAGTGGGACGTGATGAGAAATATTAATGTTATTCAGATCAGACACCTGTCCTCGCTATAAAACTAAATCAGTCAGAATCGCAGTACACTCTCGAGATCATCGTGGTGTGTCACTCTCGCGATCAGCGATCATCGCCGAGGTGTGTGGGTCTCTTCACACCACATGAGCTACACTAGGGCTCCTTTAAAGCAAAGTGAACTCGCTCCCCACATACGGCTGAGTGACCAACCTGCTTTCCAGCCCTTCTAATCGCAGATGTCACGTGGCTTTATGGGGTGTTTTCCCAAGAGTTTGCGCTGCTTCTACTCGTTCCTATGTGCCCTCTCCATCTCCCACGGCGCGTCAGATCCTGGGGGGAAGTCGCTGGATCCAAGGACTTGCCCACTCAGGAACTGAATAGTGACTTTTTCCTTCCCGAGAGCTGTGTCCTTTAGGTACCCAGCTAACACCGGTCCCCGATGAGCCCTCCTGTGCAGGTGTGTCTTGGATTAGCGCCTCCTAGTGTCCACCTGAGGTGCCGGCAGTTGGTTTGTGGAGATCTCGCCCCGCCTGGCCTTTATTAACTGAGACATCTCTGAGATGTGAACTTTCCAAGTTCCTCTCTGAATGCTCAGTTAACAGAGTCCCTTGGTGCCCTTAACTACAAAGCGAAAACCACTGAGAGCTTTTTTATTTTCTTTTTTGGGACAATCTAGGCAGGTAATTTCATCTCCTCACGACTGATATGCTAAAAGCAATTTAATTTAAAAACTACTTTTCCTAAACGAGAGCATCTTCATAAACAGACTGTGCAGAAACCTCCGTTTAGCCAACCGTGTGCGCTGTGTGCATGTGTGTTTCATGTTTGTCCCCTCTCTACCTCTCTTTCAAATTTTTAATTATTTTTTAGGGGTACCGGAGATCACATCCATGGGTGTACTACCACTAAGCAACATCCCTCGATTTTTTACTTTTTATCTTGAGACAGTTTCCTGAAGTTTCCCAGGTAGTGCTCAAATATGAGATCCTCCTGTCTGAGCCTACTGTGGTACTGCAATTACAGGCATGCGCCACCATGGCCTGCCTCACTGTACCTCTTCATGCCCCCACAGAACATAAGCGCAGACACTTAGGTGAGGACGTGTTGCAGCCACAAGCAGACAGCAGTGGTTCACTTACCAAGAAGCTATCCCTGATCACTGTCACATCAGTACCCTTAAGATGTAAAATTGAAAGAAGGGAGAATTTGAATAACTCATTTAAAAAGTGAATTAACTAAAAGCATTTCTCTTTAAAAGGGATATCAACTTTTCCATCTTATTAAATTTGTGATTGGTCAATTTTCTTTTTTTGAGACAAGGATGACCTTGCATATAGATCGAGGTGGTCTTCGCTCAGTATGGAATGCAGGCCCCAGGAGACCTGTCTGCCTCAGCCTCTCAAGTGCTGCGATGACTGCCATGTGTCACCACACCCTGCTTCTTTTTTGTGGATGTGATTTTGATCACTGATTCCTTATTTTTTTTGAGACAGGGTCTTGCTTTATAGTTCAGGCTGGCCCTGAGCTCACTATGTAGCCCAGGCGAGCCTCGAACTCACAACAATCCTCCTGCCTCTGCCTCCCAAGTGCTGGGCTTACAAGTGTGAGCCACTACACTTGGCACTGATTCTTGGCTAGTCTCTGTGGCTTTAGAATTTTAAAATGGAGGAGACCTAATTATTTTTAGGGGACCTAATTAAAGAGCATTTTAATTCAAAGCATAAACCTTCTGGGGTGGTGTATATATGAACATGAATATATCTAGGGTACATGTATTGTATGCTGTATATATTTGCATGGTGGCATATGTAGGTGGAAGATCTAGATATGCAGTTTGTATATTTGGGGGTGCAGGGCTTCTGTTTTCTGTGTGAGCTGGGGTTACTGACGCACGAGTAGGGGCAGCGCCTTCACTTCCACCCAGCCCTGCGCCCGCTGCCGTCTCCCTTCCCCTCCAGCCCTTGATCCTGCTAACACAGGACGGCCTCCGAGACACCTGGGACACCTCAGCAAAGACCCACAGAGCTGATTTCAATATTTTCTCGCCTCCTGGTAAAATATTTATTGAAACTGTGCAGAGCGAGACGTCTTCCCCTGGTTCAGAAATTGTTTGCCTGTAAACATCCTGACCCGGCTGAAGGAGCCGCGTTGAGACTGGAGCAAATAAACTCGCAGCCGCTGCTCATGTGGAGAGCCAAGGCCGGGGTGAGGGGATGCAGGGTAGGGAAAGGCACGGGAGACCAGAGCCCAGAGGACGTGAAGATGAGGACCAGGCGGGCGGGGACCGGTTTCTACTGGTGAACGTGTTTATGGTGATGTTCTTCATGATAAAAAAAAAAACAAAACAAAATAAAACCCTTATCTCTGCAAAGACAGACTTGCTGGCTAAGAAGGCAAGAGGGCGAGGCAGAGCTGGTACTGACTCCCTGGCCTCCGCGCAGCCTGTGGATGGCCGTGCGGGGAGCCCGGAGCACCTGGGCACTTACCATTCACAAGGCCGTACTTCTGGGCCAGCAGGGCGGCCTGCAGGCTCTTGCCGCTGCCCATGGGCCCAAACAGCAGCACCCTCGGGGTGAACGGGGCATTGGAGCGATGGATGGTCTGCACGTAGGTCAGAGCTGGAGAGAGGACAGGAGACAGTGAGGGCAGGTCCGAGAAGGAAGGGAGCAGCACCCAGCACCTCTGCTTCGGCTGTGCTCAGGGCTGTAATGTTTCTCTCTACAGCTCTGTGCACCTGATGGGGGCTGGGCCAGGAGAAGCAGCAGTTGGGGCATGAGTTATGAATCAGGCCTGCCCACCAGGTGGGCAGGAAGTGGCAAGACCCCAGAGAAGCTGCCCTCTGATCTCCCGGGCCCTCTCTTCAGCACTGCAGTCTCCAAACCGCATGCGGCTGAGCCTCTGACCCAAGCCCCGGCCTGGCTGGTCTCCTGGGGGAGGCGCACGCTGGCTTTCTGCAGGATGCACCTGAGTGTCAGTCACAGGCTTTGATGAGGGCCTCTGGCTGCGGGGGGGGCCCCGGGTGAGGGACTTCTGAAGGATGGGGACTGGGTGGAGTTAATGTGCGCAGCCACTCTCTAGTGACACCAGCTTTACTGTGAGTCTCCAAAGAGCATGATGGGGGAGGTCACAGGAGCAGGCAGATGCCACCGTGCAGCCCTGCCCTGCGTTGCACCCTGGCATTTCACAAACAAAGTGGTGGAAGAGAGGGTGAATGTTTCCAGGATGTGAATGTAACGAGGAGACCCCCGCACGGTGGGGATGCCAGTGCCCGGAGCCGCAGGGAAAAGCTACCGAACATCAAAGGCTGCTCCTCTGAGCACTGAAGAGGGCAGCGGCGCAGCGGGCCGGGGCTGGGAAAGGGCAGCCTTTCGGGCCCTGCACAGGGAAGCTGGCTCTCAGAACAGGGCTTTCTTCCCTGGCCTCCTCCCGGGGGGAGTCTGATTTAGCGGTTTCTCAGTCTCAGCACTGTGGGCGTTTGAGGCCCAGTGGCTCTTTGTTATGTGGTGTCCTATATACCCAAGCATTTTCCAATGTCCCCCACTGTGGCTGGGAGGGGGAGCGGAGCCGTCCCCAGGTGAGAATCACTGGCACGTGTTCCTTGTGCAAACCTTGAGCTCTGGAACCTCTGTAGCCGTGTGTGACCAACTGGGGAGATTAACACAGACATCAGTTTCCCTCTTTTTTAGACTAGAAGCCTAGGCGCCTTCAGGGGACCATCTTCGGGCTGTGGTCACCACTCTAGTCGTCGCCGTGGCTACTGTGTATTAACAGGTAGCCCCGTCATCTCGTGTTGTTGACCCACAATCCCATGACAGAGATCTCATTCCTGCGCAGACCTGGGTGGCCTTGGGGCTGGCCGTCATATCCCCAGGGAGAGGCCCGAGCAAGGTGCTCAGCGAGGCCCTTGATTGTCAGGCGTCTCACAAGTACAAACACTACAGACGAGGCGGCCTGCTTACAAATGATGCTTAATTTACAGTAAATAACTAAGTTAATTAGAAGTAATGATCCCCTAGACGGTCTCCACATCTAATTATTCTTTTTAGAAATATGTGGTTGCTGGATGCTCTGCAGAGAGATTAAAAAAGCAACACAGAGAGAATTTTGCATTCCAATTTTCAATTTATCTCTCTGCATTATTAATTAATAATAATTAATATTCAGACACTCATATTTTTATTTACAGTTCCAGCCATGAATTCTTTATGTGTGATCATGTGAACTTTTAAATTTAATTAAGTAATTTGGAAGTAATTAATGTGTAAATTCCGAATTGTGGCATAAGATAAATGTGGCTGCTGTTCCTCTTAAGAGCACAGTGTTTGCTACTGAAGACCCTTCTGAGATGCAGAGCCCTGGAAAACTGGGCCACGCACCTGGCAGTTCCCAGGTCGTTTCCAGATACCCACCGTGGGGCAGCACCCATCACTGCAGGCCAGAGCTCACAGCGGGCTGAGGAGGGGTCAGAGCAGAGGGGGTCAGGAAGCATGTGGGTCCCACATCCCCTCCCCTTCAAAATCGGCCTTTCTTAAAGAGATGAGAGACTATACGAGAAAAGGGCTTTGCAGGCCATCAAGGGCGGTGGTTTTTATTGCTTCAAAACAAACTAAATGCTTCATTTCCACCATAACCAGGGGGTGTAGCTAGATTTTGACACAGTGAGGCTTAAAAATGATGCCACGGCTACCTTGGGAGGGGGCTGCCTTGGGATCCCTTTGCCAAGGGCAGGAGGCTGAAGGGCGATGATGCAGCACTGGGGCCCGAGGTGCCCCTGCTCTCGGTCCTCACGGGGCCCCTGGTGGGGATCTGAGAGGCAGACACACAGGCTTCAGCCTCACTTGCAGTGGGGAGGAAGGCACAGGCCTTTCCTCTGATTTTAGGGAGGACCTAACGGAGGCTCAGAGGGGTGGAGAGTTGCCTGTGACTGCACAGCTGAGGCAGGAGGGGTCAAGGCCTCAGCAGCTCCCACCGTCTGGAGGACAGCCTCTCTTCCCACTCACACGGCTGTGGCAGGCTGCAGAGTCACCTTTGTTGTCACCTTGGACGCCAGTACAGAGCTAGGGACAGAGCTCTAAGCAGGTTCACAACACCTGATCTGTGATCTGTGGTGGTGTGCTGTTGTCATTGTGGTTTGGTGGGTTGTTTATTTGAAATCTTTATTAATTTCCCCTCTTCGGACTGGTGGCCTGGGTGGAGCTGACCAGGGGGACCATGGCATGGCTAGCGTGGCCCTCAGATGGGGCCGGGGCAGGCTGCCCATTGTGCCTACCCTGGTAGAAGACATCCACGCAGGGCTGGTCGGCGCTGATGGCTTTCAGGACTTTGGGGTAGGACGGGAGGATCCTGATGATGTTCCTGTGGTATTCCAGCAGTCTCCGGGCTGTCTCTACCTCTGAGATGCCCTCTGGCACCAGCAGACGGTTCTGGACTTCGGACTCGGGTGGCCAGTCAAAGGTGGTGTGATAGATCTCTGCACAGAGAGGGGCACCGTTCCTCACCCGCAAACTCGAGTGGAGCCGTGGAACCACCAGCCTGGGTCTGGGAGAACACGGGGTGCACGGGTTCCCGGAGAGGAGGTGCACACAGGATCTGCGCAGCCCTGAGCAGGGGAGAGCTCGGCACAGAGGGCTCCAGGCGCTCTCCTGGCAGACCAGCCCAGCTCCCGTCCAGAGCGTGCCACCTCCCTGCACCTAAGGGCACCATTTCCCAGCATCCTCCAGCTCCGGGCAGGCTCTGGCATTTGAACCCGCGGCTGCCGATGCGGCCTGTCTGGACCCTCAGTGAGTGCTCAGTGAATGTGGGGCGTGGGTGTGGGGAGGCCCGTACCTCTGGTTACAGGGTCGACCCTCTTCCCCAAGTTCCTCTCGATCAGGACAGAGTCTGGAGCATTCAGCACAACTGGGCGGAGGAAAGGTACCCAATCAGGCGCTGGTGGGGGCAAGGGCCACCTCTGAACCTGGTGGACGTTTGCTGTCCATGGCCCCTGACACCACTGCCCCCTGGCCCCGAAAGTCGCCAAGGAAAGTCCCTCTCAGCGCCACGCAGCCACACACAAGACGCATTCTCCAGGAGGAGGCCAGTGAGACTGAGCAGATCCCGCTGACGGCGCTGCAGCCACAGGTCACGCTGAGATGAACAGCCTCTTCCCCGGACCCCCACAGACAAGGGTCCCCAGGGTAGAAGTAGAACCCTGCTTTCTTCAAGGGCTAGCCCCGAGGAAGTCTCTCCGTGATGGGTCCTGCTTTTGCTGGGTTGCAGGCGCTGGGCTGGGGAGCGGGGCAGGGCTCCCACCCCGAGGTACTCACTGACGTGCCGGGGGGCAAAGCCCAGGGTCTGCATCATCAGCACCTGCTCCCGCGTCTCAGGGATGCCATCCAGGATCCAGCCCTAGGCAGAGGGTAGGGAGAGAGGTGAGTCTGCCGGCAGTCTTTCAGAATGTAAAAGGAATGTAGCAGCTTTGTAGGACTGGATTCTTTCTTCAGGTTGGATCTCACTATACGGCCAAGTCTTGTCTGGAATCCTGGGCTCAGGCAACCCTCCTGCCTCAGCCTACTGAATAGTTGGGAATGCAGTGCAACACTGTGCCTGGCTTGGATTCTTTTGACAGAAGAAAATAAACGTTTCTGATAACTACAGGACTCTTCCTTAACAGCTACTCTTATTACTTTCCGACTCTGTGTTCACAATAATAATCAAACATTTTTTCTGTTATCAGTCTGTGTTTGTAGGACGTGTTTACATTCCCCATGGGGAGTCTGTACATGTACACAACACATCTTAATTTTCTTCTTAGCCTCTCCCCTCCCCTCGCTCCTTCTCCTTTGCAAAAGATGTCTCCCTGTCCCTATTATTTACCTTTTAGTTTATTCTTTATTTATATCTTGGGTTCCTGGCTTAAGAAAAACTATGGAACACTTAGGCTTGTGTGTCTGATTTTGTTTCATTTAGCATTAAGGCTCAAGGTGAACCCATTTTCCTATAAATGACTCAAGTTTATCCTTCTTTATGGCAGAACAATGCTCCATCATGTATAAAGATCATATACCTTTACCCATACATTTCATGTCCTGATTTTTTCCACAACATACCACAGCTACCACAGGTATTTTTTTTAATACTGGCCTGGTTCTTAATTGCCTCCATTTTCAATGGCTTACATTTTACCTAGTGAGCATCAGGGGATGAATCTTGTGATTGCAAACTATTTCCACTACTATAAATAAAACTGTGATGAACATCTTCATGCATATAGTTCTTTCCATATTTTGAATTCTTTCCTAAAGAGAGTTTCTGAGATATGGCATTGCTAAGGAACAAAATCAATAGGATCAAAACAAAACCCCACTTTTCTTAAAGAACAAACTTGAATGATATCTCAGGAGGCTGAGTCCAGTCATTAGTCTCTTAGTGCAGCTGGTGCTTTGGTGTAGGTTTTTATTAACTCTTTAAGTCCAGTTGGGAAAGGAATACACGACTATTGTATACTGCATGGAAAATGCAGAAATTCTAATGCAAGTCCCTGAGAAACACTGAAGACCCTAATGAGCCTCTGTCAGCACCTTGGCTCCTCTCCTTCCAGGTGTCGCACACAGACATCTTTTTTCTCTGTGGATGAGAAGGTGAAGCACCACCTACCCTGTACATCCCCTTTGCAACCTGTCTTCTTCACAGGGCAAAAACATTTTGCAAACATTACAGTCTGAACTACAAAGTGAGACCCTGTCTCAAAAAAAAAAAAATGCCATTCATAGAGCTTCATGCATATCAAATATCCTCAAAGTAAATTTCTAAAAGTTGACACTTTTTGTTGTGGCTTTTGGGTTCATTTTTTTTTGGGGGGGGAGTACTGGGGATCAAACTTAGGATCTCTGCTGGGGCTTTTTATATATCTTGCCAAACTCCTCTACACAGTGGCCTGGCCAGTTTATAAGGCCCATGGTACAGTGCTCACCTTTCTGGGCCTTTGCCAATGGTAGGCATTAGCTTGGGGAAAATCTCCCCAGCAAAACACAACAGGCTGTGCTTCTTTCATGTACATTTCTTTGATCGTTTGACAACTCCATATTTTTTCCACATGTTTATTGAATATTTGAATTTTATTTCTTTTCCAAGATATCTGTCCAACCCATCTACCCACATTCTCATTGGGATATCATCTTCTTGGTTATTTATAAGAGCTCTTTATATATGGAGAATATTAAGCCATTCTGGCAAACACTGCCAGATCATTTGAAGCAAACAATGTTGCCACCATTTCGGTCTCTATCTGAGGCCTCTGAACTTCGAGCACAGTGTTGTCTTTCATACCCTGGCCTTCAGACACTGCCTAAGCCTTCTCTCCTTGGATTCTGTCACCATGTGGGTCTATAAAAAGTTCTTTCCCACTGTAGCAGCTGATGGATATTCACTTGTACTTAAGCTGTGTTCTCTTATAACTTCACTCTTTACACTGAAATATGCAACAGAGCCACGTTTTCCTTCGTAAATGACATGAAGCTGCGACTCAATTTGTTTCTTGATGCCTTGAGCAGTGGCCACAACCTGCTCAGTGGCACACACAGCCTCCCCTCTCCATGGCATCGCACTTATCACAGTCTAACGCCGACCTGTCTGCTGCAGATGATGAGGCAATGTTAACCTTTTAAATTATTGTTGCTTCATAATTGACTGTTACATCTAATATGTCCTCCCTTCTGTTTTTTTAAATTATTCTTCCAGGTAAGCATCAAAAAATCTTTTGTCAAGCTTTAAAATAGAAATTCTATGAAGGCTTCAGAACGTTGTTAAACGTGTAGATTAATTCATGAAGAACTGACACTTTCACTGCACTGAGCCAGCACGTATCTTCCCATTTGCTTATGTTCTCTTATGTCCCTCAGCAATGTTCATATTAAACAATTTCTAAAGTCGTTTTAAGTCTAGAGTCAGACACACGTACACATGCACACATGCGTACACACTGCTCAATATGCCAGACCTGGTGTCTAAATAGATCTACAAAGTGAACTTTGCAAGAGTGACATAAAATAGCAATTACTTCACATCTCCATTTTGCAGCGAAGGGAACCAGGCAAACAGGAGTTGGCAATGAGGCTGCTGATGCTGGCTCCCCAGAAGGAGCCCCTAGTTGGAGACCTCTTTCTCAGTCATTAGGAGAACGGTGCTCTGAGGTCAGAGGATCCAACTACGAAGGCAAACTAAGACCCCCGGGTCACCCCCAACCCACATCCCCTGGTTTATAGGGCACCGTGTAAGTGTCAATAAGAGACAACTTCCATTAGAAACAAAACGTGCCCACTTCTCTTCAATACTAAAATATTTGTGTTCCCACAGCCTCCACTGACAGTTAAAAAAAAAAAAGCTAAATAAATTTACAGCTTAAAGAACTGGAAACATCAGGCAAGCTTTTACTAGTTTCTTAAATTACACAGAATAACACAGTCAGGGAATTCTTGGTTTCTGGGATTAATAAGCAAAAGTGTTAAAAAAAAGTTTTTAGCAGTCTTTTGTTCCCTCAAGGCCTTGTTACAGCCAGGCAAGCATGGGGCTGTGGCTCTCAGACAGAGCAAGATCTACCGATGTGAGCAGCTCCACAGGAT
The DNA here is from genome assembly GCA_004026965.1 of Petromus typicus. NCBI lineage: Eukaryota > Metazoa > Chordata > Mammalia > Rodentia > Petromuridae > Petromus > Petromus typicus. The sequence goes on from PVIR01002678.1 coordinate 21,762, forward strand.
TCCAGAGATGGCGTGTGGGGGCTGCTTACTTCACCTGGAGAAGCCCAGCTAGCATTTTCTGAACTTTAGCTAAATCCAGGCCCCCTGATTTTCTCACCACTCGGAAGGCAGAGGAACCAGAGCTCTTGATTTGATTGCTTCTTCTAGTATTGGGCTTGTAATTCTGCTTTGAGTCACTTGAAGCTGGGAAGAGTCTGGAACTCCGCCTTCGCTCAGCACCCAGGAAGACTTCTGCTTTTAATATTGCATTACTGAGCAATCATTATAATCTCGCTCATAAATCTGTAGCAGATTATCAGTATGTGGTCTAAAGCTTTCAGAACTATTCAGGAGAAGAGCTCTCTCAGGCTTCTCACTGGAGAAAGCGGGACTTGCAATTACCTGGAAAAGTGCAGCAAAATGAGGAACATCTCCTTGATTAGCCTGGCCTCACCAGTGTCCTTCTGGGAGGATGGGAGTTTTTAGTTAGTAAGTGGGGGCTCTGAAGTCTGCCTCTGAGATTCGAGGGGAAGATACAGACGCTAAGTGCTAAGGAACGAGGTCCCTGTAGCTCCCCTGCAGCAGCTCCTGCTCCTGGAGAACACAGCTAAGGAGATTTCCTCCTGATGCCAGCCCATGGGCCACCAGGTCCCCTGGGGCAGCAGTACCCTCATGAGGCTGCTGGGGTGAGGATGCATCAGTCCTGGAGCAGCCTCGGGAGGGAAGCTCTGCGCTTGGCAGCTCAGAGAGGATCTTCCATCCCAGAATTTCTACATTTGGAAAGGTTCTTTGCCCAGCTGCAAAAGTGTATGTGTTTTAAAGGGGAAATAGCAAATTTGGCAGAGAACACCATGGCTACATCTTCCGCTTTAGCAGGAAGTCACTGGTCAGTAAATCCTAGGAGCCAAGGGCACCGTGAAGGGGTGCTGCACCATGCGTGACACCCAGGAGTGGCATCAGCCAGCGCCTAATTAGAATACATTATCCATCTTTCCGACACTTCAGTGAGACGTCTACTTCACTCCGGAGCTGCAGCTTTGTTCCGGGCAGGTTAATTGATATTCTGATGCCTATGCTCACTGTACCCCCGTGGCTTGGTTCTGTTTTATCACACATCAAAAAGGCCGTATGCTCAGGGCACTCCGTGCACCAGCGCAGAGCCGGAGGTCTGCACAGCTGCAAGGGTCTGGTATCACAGGAGGGACAAGCACTGAGCAGATGTCACAGATGAAAAAAAAGGAAAGCAAAGAAGCTAGCCAGCCCGGGGAGCCTGGTGCGGCCCAGCGGAGCTCGGCCTGATGCCGCCCAGGCCGTCCGGCTTTGTGAGAACACTGGCCTCCTCTGCCCTCCTGACTATTATGAAAGCGCAATTAGCAACTGTGCTGCGGAAGCCTCCGCTGCCCTCTGGGCTGCTGCCTTTTTGATGCTGCCCTTGCTCTCCTCCCCTCTCCTCCACCACCAGTGCGGGTGCCCCCTGGGCTCCCTTGGCTCCGCCCCTGATCCTGGCAGGTCCGTCAGAGCCCTTCCTGGAGCCAGCACCGATTCCTCCACATCCCAGGGAGCTGATCTGAGGCTGAGGACTCAGAGTAGATCAATCAGATTCACTTGGCTCAGAGTGGAAATGACGGCGAGCACAAGGCACATCACAGACCAAACACTACGCCCCATTTTTCCTAATGAAATGCTGTGTGGCTTCCAGCATGTAAAAGAGCAAAAAAGATATTTTATCAACCAGAAAAGAAATGCACCTCACAGGACTGAGTTTGGGATACTGATATGTTCCAAAGCTAATGAGAACACGATGATAGTCATCCTGTCTTTACCACAGGGTGACCCGTCAACTGGACGCCGGAAGCACAGGTGGCACCAAGCTCTGCACGTGCTCTGCATTCACCTAAGAGCTTATAAAATTTAACTTATCAGTTGGACACAGTAAAAGACTGATGACAGCCGGTACGAAGTGGGGGCAATTAGAACAAAAAATTGTGCTAAAACTACAGTGATCTTTCACTTTCAGAATATCTTACTGCACTGCTAAGGGCTTGGTAGCCTCAGAGAAGCAATATTTTTCTTTCCTTCACAAGCCGAGAGCTCTCACCTTTCCATGTAGAGGATGAACTTTATGGATTTTTTCTGCCCTAGCCAAGTTGCCTGCACCACTACTCTTGCACAGGGTCACTGTTGAGTAAGATAAGGATTAACTGAACACAAGCCTCCAGATACCACAGCCCATCCTGTATGTGAGGCTACTAGTGACCAATGGGCAGGGCCGCCACTCGGATGCACGGAACAAACAATGGCCCCAAGCATGGGGTCGCCAGGACGGTGCGAGGCTCCACTGCACAACTCAAGTCTGTGTGCACTTCAGAACTTATAAACTGTTGACTTCTAGAATGCCCCACGTAGTATCTGCAGACTGCAGTGGACCTCAGATCCTGAAGCCTCAGATTCAGTGGGTGACATCTGTGCTTTGAGGAACACAAAAGTGTTGATATCAAACTGCCCCAGGACACGGTCGCTTTACCAACAATGGCAAACCTTTGAGAGACGAGTATACAAACTGCAGAGTAACTTATCATAAACTGCCAGCACTGCAATTAAACTCAGAGACTGATGTTTTAGATTAGGAAAAAAAAAAAACCCTTGTAATACCTTTCATCTTACAAAGAAAAACAACATACATGCCATAGACTTGCCTGACTAAAAAACTTTGTCTTGGCCTGCTGCACAATCTCAGGAAGCCTCCACAATAAACTCACCTGAAAGATGAGCAGTAGGGGTTTTGGTTTTCAAATTTAATCTCCCAACACTGTGCGACACCTGCCTGTGCTCCAAGCGTGACCTGGTGACTGCAACAGGAGGGGCCGCTCCCCCACTTCCTCCTGGCTCTGACACTCCCACTGGGCAAAGCACTCTGCTGGTTACAGCCCAAACTGGTGTCTTAGTTACTTTTTTCCTAGCTGAGACAAAACAGCCAGCACCCAAAGTTAAAGGAGGAAAGGTTTATTTCAGTTCACAGCTGTAGAGGCTTCAGTCCATATGGGCTGGCTCCAAGGCAGAGTGGCATGGCAGAGGGGCAGCAGAGAGGAGAGACAGTTCATGGTGAGACAGGGCAGGTGGAAGACAGCAGCCCTCTTGCTGTCCCTTATGTTCTAAATTCTATTCATACTCTGAGGGCGGTTATAAACACCCAGGGAGGGCACTCACACCCAGGGAGGGCCTTTCCAGGATCCACACCCAGAACTACTCCTCTGATCCCAGCATCTCACACACACACTTTAGGTCCAGCCACCTCTGAAAAGCCCCACTCAGGAGCACATGAGGCTCTGGGGGGATATCTAGACACAGCCATAACAACTGGCCATGTTCACATAGCCAGACTGTGCGGAAGTGACTTTGTAGATAATCGTGTTGAAGGCCACCTGCTTGATAATCAAGGACATTTATGAGGCTTTACATGGATGAGATGGTCATTCCCCAAGTCTGTAGGTTAAAAGTGATCTCCAGGTGTTGAAATGTGCCAAAGCCCACACTGGATTGTCTCACAGGCTTTTTCTTCCTCCCTAAAGAGCTAACTAGTACTTTTAAATCAAATTGACAAGCAGTGCCTGCGGGGTCCCTCAAGCCAGGCTGTGGAGGAGACGGTGTGAAGCCGCAGCGTCTGTCCAAGGCTGGGATGCCACCAAGGTGGCTGGTGCATGGCTGCTTCACTTTGCACATGGGCACTTAGTTCCCGGGTTCAAACATCGAGGTCTGTTCCCTCCAAGCCCTTCGGGACAATTTGTCTATGGTACAGACCCGACTCTGCAGAATGAGGTCAGCCTTGAAGGGTGCTGGTTTATTGTGGCAGTGATTTAGTAGTCAGAGCCAAGGCTGCCACCAGTTGTGTGACTTTCTCCCCTTGGGCCTCCTCCTCCTTCCCTGCACAATGGGAACAAGGACAGCAATCCATCCTGTGGCTGGTGGAAGCAGGAGGTGAGGTTTATGAGCCAACAGCCAAGCAACACCAGAAAATAAATGTGAGCCTGATGACTAAGAAGGGTGACTAGTTTCACCAGGGTAATTAACTTTTTATTTTATTTATTTATTTATTTTTTTGAGACAGGGTCTCACTTTGTAGGCTAGCCTGGCCCTGAGCTCACTGTGTAGCCCAGGCATTGTGGTATGTGGTACTGATTGCTGGTGGGCACGAGTCATCATGACTGGCATTGTTGTATGTGGTTACTGGGCATTAAACTTAGGATCTTGCACTTGCAAGGCAGGCACCAGAACTACTGAGCTAAGTCTCCAGCCCCAACTTTTTTTTTGAGACAGGGTCTTACTTTGTAGTTCAGGCTGACCCTGAACTCACTATGGAGCATGGGTCAACCTCAAACTCACAGCAATCCTCCTGCCTCTGTCTCCCCAGTGCTGGGATTACAGGTGTAAGCCACCATGCCCAGCACTGTGGTATGTGGTACTGTTTGATAGTTATTTGATAGCATTGTTGTATGTGGTTACCAGGGATCGAACCCGGGATCTTACTCTTGCAAGGCAGGGACCAGAATCACTGAGCTAAATCTCTGGCCCAGGGTAATTAACTTTTGAGAAATATGAAAGTTTTTTTTCCTCTGCCTGCTTTCCAGAACTCTAGGAAGGGGAAATCTTTAAGCAGGATTCAGGCCGCACACACCAGATGAAAGGAAGGGTCTAGTAAGTTGGTGGCTACTGCAGATTCAAACCCAGTGTGCTCTTGCCACCAGCATCCATGCCCCGGCTGCCTCCTAGAAGGAGCTCCTTCCTCCTCTGGCCACCCTTAGTCAGGGCCACTGGCCTGGGCCCAGCACATTGTAAACAATAATCATTGAGTTGAGAGTGTCAACTGGATAACCTAGTGTGCTGGCTAAAGTGGAGGGTCAACCTGATTGGCTTGGAGATCTGCCTGGCGGATTGGTGGAGCATGCTTTCAGATGTTTCTGGGTGGTTCACGGTGGTGTTGCCTTCAGGTCTGGTCCTTTGCCTCTTCCCACTAGTCCCTGCTCTGTTTCTCAGCTACCATGCTCCATCATACCAGGTACCATGATATTTTTGCCTTGGAGCCAGCTTATCATGGATTGAATCCTCTGAAACCATGAACCACAGTGAATCTCTCCTCTTCTAAATCATGTTGGGTATTGTGTCTCAGTGACGGGAAAGCTGAGTGATACACCTAGGACCCACCTGTTTGCTGCTCTACTCACTCACCCATTCTCCTGGATGCTTCCCCACCACCAAACATACCACGCTGTGTGCTTCTACTGTGAGCAGAGCTGTCCTGGGTTTGGGGTGAGATCAGCAGACAGCACCGTGTGTGTGTGTGTGTGTGTGTGTGTGTGTGTGTGTGTGTGTGTTTGTGAAATAGGGGAGCTGACTTCCCCCCTATCTGGCTTAACCAGCCCATTGCCTAGGTTCTTTTCCTTATCACCTGAACTTGTGAAAGGCATGGAATTTCATCTCTAAAATAAGATGGTAACTTTCAAGTAGAGATACCACATACTTCATGGTATAACAAAGGCATCCTGAGAGCAAGCCAGCATGCTGTTAATTATCACGCATCGAAAACTGACATCGCCCATGACAGGTGACTGCTCTGCTCCTCAGGGCCCTGTGGATATTGAAACATCATAATTTCCCTTTGCGGATGCATCCAATTCTCCTACTGCAATTCTGCCAATTCCTTAAATCACAAAGAGGAGGAGGAGTGCTATGGGGTCCTGGGGCAGACCCTGACCAGGGTGGTGATGAGCCACACCAGTCTGCTCAGCAGTACCAGGCCTCCTCCTGCTGGATGCACACCGGTCACTTCCCCGAGTCTGGCTGTCTCCCCTGTCCACCCTGATCTCTCCTCTTCCAGTCACAACAGCATTCCAGTCCCTAGGAACACTCACTCTCAAGAAGCCCCAGGACAGGGCCACTTTCCCCAGTTCCCCAAATCCTTATCCATCTCTCAACTTTGTCTTCCGTTTGCAGAGAGTCAGAGATCATTCTGAGCTGTTGCTCCAGGAAAAATCCAACCAGTTGTTGGAAAAGGTATGTGGGGAAGGTCCATTGTATCTTCACAGTGGGAATTCCCACCTCAATTTAGATTCTAGTGAATTCCAGAATGTTCAATCGATAAATATTTATAAATACACACTTGCTCTTATAGTCTAATCCATACTTATTTATAATTAAATTATGCATGGCTGATATCTTCTTCATTAAAATCGGGGTGTTCAACTTACGCATTAGTGTTAGCTGAAGGCAGAAAATGCTAAGTTACTCTCTTTGGTGTACATGATTCTTCAAAACTCTATCAACTGACATTGTTGGTCCAGATGGGGATCATGGGGTCCCCACTTCCAACAGTGTGAGGACTTCCTCTCTGTAAGCAGGAGTGATGAGTTTCTGGTTAACACTGCACCCAGGTGCCACCATAGCACCTGGCAGGCAGTGGGTGCTCAGTAAACAGTAAGGTGCTCACTATTTTTTCAGCTTCTTGGTATATGCCATGTTTTCTTTTTTGTCTGTTTGTTTTTGGAGACAGGGTCTCACTATGTGGTTCAATCTAGCCTGAACTCATGATGTAGCCCGGGCTGGCCTTGAACTCACAGTGATCCTCTATCTCTGCCTCTCAGGGGCTGGGATTATAGGCATACGCCACCATGCCCAACATGCAATGCTTTTTATAGTTGAAAACTCATCACAAAACAAACAAACAAACAAACAAACAAACAAACAAAAAACCCTGTAGACCTAAGGATGGAGGCTGAGACCCTGGCTGTCTTTGGCTCCGGCCTGTGGGTGGGCAGGGAAAGAACGTCACCAAGCATTCTGAACCTCAGGCTTCCCCAGAAGGTCCAATGTTCTTTTGGGCAATGTCCCATTTTTCCTTGGGTGGGTGGGTTTCTGGTACTCAGCTGCTTCCAGTAGAAAAGAGATCGATGCTTCTCTGGCTGACACCTGCCCATCTGGTCCACAGGTCTGACTTGTCCCAACACGCCTACTGATCCGGGGGAGGTGCCCAGAAGTTCTCTTCACTGCATCCCCTCATGAGACGGCGGTTGAGAATTGTGAAAGTGCAAAGAGCTTGGCAGAGTGATGCCTGCATGGTGCTGATAAATGCTGCCTTATCATGCTTTTATCTTCACCAGCTCTGCCCTGCCCTGCTCACATCTGGATTTAGTTCTGGCCTTCACTTGTCTTCTTGATCTTTTCTATAATTATCACAGGTGTGATGAGTCATGGGACAAGGTCACAACACGAAATAAGCTGCAGTAGAGGCCAGTTCACATCCCCTTTCAATCCCAAGTCTTGATGGGTAGTTTCTGGTCCCTGCCCTTTTGATCTCAGTGGGAGAAGGGATGTTAGGAATTCGGTTCTCTGAACACAGGTGCCAGCAGCGTCCCTGCCAGGCTTCCATTCACCAGATCCAGCCTTTGTGAGACACACTGGAGGCTCTAAGCATTTAGGCTGAGGAAGAAGGGGAGAAGGCAGCAAAGAGACAGAGGGGAGTAACCACCAGGGAGTACCAGGGAGGCCAAGATCCCTTGGCTGGATCTCACTGACGTCCTTTCTAAGGGTCTGCCTAATCCTTAAGCGGGGTGAGGGTGGCTTCCTGCATATCTTCCAGCTTCCTTTTCAATGAGTCCCCAGACCCAAGTGGATACACATGAAAAGAAAAGAACTCAGTGCAAGTGGATGGAGCTCAGGAAGCCATGAAGCTGGCTCTGAGAGGCCACTGGCTTTCTTCTGTTTAAGAAATTGTCGTCTTCATGAATCCAGGGTGCAAAGACAGGTGCCTCCATGAGCTGTGGCTCTGGAAATGCCCCAGGCCTCACTGGTAGATGAAAGCATACGAAGGTACTGTCTGCACCCTAAGCCAGCACGGGAAAGCTGGCTTAGTGGACCTCAGGGCCAGGTGTGGGGCCAGGCACTGTGCTTAGATGTTGTTACTTCACCACAGAGAAGGACAACCGTTCTCTAAGAGGAAGAGCTTAGCAACCTGGGTCCAGTGCCATGCTTTTCAGGGAGGGGACCAGGCCTGCACAGACTCTACCTACCAGCTCTGGTCTGCCAATCCAGATACAGAGAGGAGGCTCAGAAAGTCATAATCCTGATGCACAGGGCCCCACATTGTGACGTGCTGGCATAACCATGCCCGAGTCTTCCCTGTGCCCCCTTGGAGTTTCGCCCATACATGAAAACATCTCTTTCTTTCCTCTTTGCCTCATCTCTTCTGGTCTGTGACTCTATCTGAGTCTGTGCTGTTGAAGGGCCTGGCACAAGCTTACAAAGTACAATGGAGCCCGGCTTGACCATTAGCTAACTGAGAACAGGTTAAATGCCCTGATGTGCTGCTGTTCCACTGGCTCTGGACTCAGCCAAGGACCCTGCTCCGTCCCAGACGGCTTTTTCTTTCATGAAAGGTTTTAGGGAGGATGATTTCTAAGGATGGTTTTTATAGAGATACTGACAACTTGGAATTCACCCAGCTGATAGAATCAGTTTTATGATACACTAAAATGTTATAAAATCAAGCATGCTTGTGGTTGACTTTCTCACAGTAGATTGAAAGGACAAAGAAAAAGAATATATAGCATAGGGCACCAACGTCAACCTGGAACTCTGGTTTGCAAACCCTTGGAGTCCAGATCCTGCAGTGCATCACCTCCTTGGGTGCCAAGGTAGAGGAGACTGAGGCCAAAGGAAAGAAGTGAAAACACTAACCGTGGCAGTAGTTTTGAGATGTGTGAAGTCTCTAAAGAGATCTCCACAATTTCCATAAAACCATGTGGGGAATTAGCCAAAACAATCTCCCCAAAGAAACTCGAAGATAAACGTGCTCCGATGGCCGAAGCTGTCATTAAGATCTGCAAATTTGATTGAGTTCTGCTGGAATTTAAACACCATCCCCTCCGTGGGCTGCCAGCAAGTTGGATAGGATTTCATTACCATGGTAATGCAGGGCTGGGGAATTAGCCAAATGGCATTCATTCATTCACTCCATAAATATTTACCGAGCAGGGAGTTATGCCAGGTACCACATGAGAGGCTGGGGATCTGTCACTGACCTCACAGAACTCAAATTCTTACTTCCAGGTATGAGGGGGCAAGGAGGAAAAGAGTGGGAACTGTGTATGTGGAGCAGGAGCATGGCCTCTTGGAGGTCAGAGGCCTCCCCTGAGAAGTGGCTTTGGGGTAAGGCTGGGCAATGAGAGGCAGTTTTCCCAATTGAGGGTGGAGGCAATGAACAGGGCACTGTGCGTTTGTTTTCTGTCTTTGCAAAACAAGCTTCACAGCTCAAACCTACACACGTCTTACTGTGGGTCAGGATCTGAGTGCAGCCTGGCAGATCCTCGGGTCGGGCTGCCAGGGGGTTCTGGGCTGGCTGTGTTCTCATCAGAAGCTTGATGGATGAAGAATCCTCTTCCCAGCTCACTCGAGTTGGACAGAAACCACGTTTGCTGCTGTGTGAGAGGGATCTGGCTTCTTCCTGGCCAGAGGCTGGAGTATGCCCAGAGGGCTCCTCAAACATGGCAGTCTACTTTACTGTACCAGCTCAGAGAACCTCCCGTCTCCAAGGGAAGCTGCAGGTGTGACCTTCCTGACCTCTCCGAGGGAGGGAGGTGATGATCACATCTGTTTTGGGATAACGACTGCTTCTCCATGTATCACAGAACTTCTGTTGAATGTCCCTTCAAGGGCGTGTTCACAGATGACTCCACGGAAGGGAAGCCAGGTGGGCAGGGGCAGTAGTGGGGGGACTCTGGGACTGTCTGAATCCCAAGCCATATGAATGGATGCACTGCAGTTGAGAGATAAATTCATGCATATTTTCAAGATGGCAACATGAAGAGAAGACTGGGAAGTAAGCGGGCAGCTGCAGGGAAATGGACGAGGTGACAAGTAAAAGCAGGAGATTCTCTGTCTTCCCAACAAGACGGAGCACACAAGCATGTTCGAGGTGAAGCCGAGAGCCTTGCACTGGTCCTGTCCCCGCACACCTCCAGCACTCGCCCTTCTTTCTCAGCTCCCCTGTGATCTGGAGCCCTGCTCACACCCTGATCTTAAGGGCTCGATTATCCCTAACCACTCTCCAGAGGGTCTCCGCCACATGGCGCCACCTCAAGATAATTCCAATGCAAACTGCTAATTTCTCTTTCTCTAATGTATTTGATGGTCACTTGAAAAAAATTCTTCAAAGCGATTGCATTAGACAAAAAAGAAAGCAAAAGAAAAACCACCACACTGACTACAGAATTCTGATGGGTTATGATTGCATTATTTTTCCCTGAATGCTATTCCCTGCATTCTTTTTTGTGCTCTAAATTACCAATTCTAGTCCCTGTGTAGCTAAATAATAATAATTACCATATAAATGAATATGCATACATGTCATTTTTCTCCCTAAAAGCAAGGAAGCCTGTTTGTTTTGGATGAAGGTTTGTTTTGCTTTTGAACAACTAAAGCACATAATTAGAAGGCTCACCTCTCACTCTGAAGGCCTGTCTCCACTGGGAAGAGATGAAAAAGGTTCTGGATGCCCCTTGAAGGTTCGAAGAAATTTTAAAACAAATTGAAGGAGATATTTCTTTCCTCTGCAGGTAACAATGGCTCGGACCTGATTGGAGTAACAGGCCTATGCAGCTGGGAGGGTTTGCAGACAGGAGGACAGAGGGCTAAGAGAGGAAAGCAGCCCCAGACAAACTGCTCACTGCCCAGGCCTCTGTGTGATGTGGCTTTTGTTGCCCTTGAAGCACAAACAACAGGCTGTGTTGTCATCTGGGTTCTGGTGCTGCTGAGAGACCCTTGGCAAGATCCACAACCTCTGCGATCCCCAGGTCTGCATCTGGGAGATAGGGGAGGTGACTGACAGTAGCCTCCACAGAGTGCGGAGAGTCCAGAGAAGGCACTAGAGCCAGCATCAGCCCTGGCCTGTGACACACGCTCTCTGTCCACCGCTGACACCCACAGCCTTTTCCTATGACAGAGATGCCGCCAGACAACTGCTACCACCATCAAAGTACCCATGGGTAATTAATGTCATAAATATTAACATGATCAATGGGATGAATTATAATACAATGTAATCACAGACAGTAAGTCTTCGACCTACGAAAGTTAGAGTGGTGAACATTCGCATGTGTGCTGCATAAGACTCATTTTGTTGGGTTACAAATGAATCCAACTTACAAACAATTCTCCAAGAACGGAAAGCAAGTGCTCTGCTACTGAGCTACAACCCCAGCTGAGTTCTCTCAGAAAGGAACTCGTCTGTAAGCCAGAACTTATATGATTAAGACTACTGATAGTACTAACAATTAACAGCATCATTATTTCAGTGATTGTGCTGTTGGCAAGGACTTGGGACCCTGTCCCAAGTGGATCTCTGTCCACACTGCAGCTGCTCTACACAAAGAGAGTGCAGATCCAGCTTTTAAATTAGTTCAACAAGGGCTTTTGGAATTAATGTGTATTTGAGAGATTCTTCTGGATCACCACACAGGGCAAGCCGGGGTTGTCTGCTGACACACTGGGGAGAACCACCATCATTTTCCCAGAAACCATCCCTTTGTGATATACAGATAGTAGAGGCAAGAATCTGAGACGAAGCTGGGGTCTTAGGCCAGCGGGGTCTGTATGTGAGCCGGGTGGCGTTTGGAAGTTTCGGAAGGGGAAAAAGACAGGCAGCTGAGCTCCGGGGGACATACCAACCTGGGATGCCAAGACCACGCCAGCCTAGCCTGAGTGAGCTGGACGGCACAGTGCGGGCTGAAGTCTGGGGCGGGGCGGTGAGACCACCACTGACTCGGCGTCCAGTGTTATGTCCTGTCTCTCTGAGGTAAAAAGGCTGAGACTCTGAGAGTCACTCTGTGGTGTCCTTCAGGGTCACTGAGGATGGCACCCCACCCTCAGTTACAGGGCAAGGCCTGAGGAGGAGGCCACAGAGTGCCCAAGGCCATGTCCTTTCGGGGGCTGGGACTGCCTGGCCTGCCTGGGCTCCTCCACAGCACCTTCCCCAGCTGTCCCTCTGCTCTGTGACGAAGTTTTATTGGCACATGGCATCACCTTTTCAGTCACATACAGAGGCTGATCTTGGTATGCCACAGGTCAGAGTCACCGCAGAGCCTACAGAGCCTGCGAGGCCTGACCATTCAGTGTGGCCTCAAGGAAAAGCTCGTCAGGGCCTCTGTGTATTCTGCATACTTGCTCTGGGAGCAACTGTGGCATTAGAGATCTGCTCTGACCCCCTCTGAACTCCAGACTGCAGCTAGATGTCTGTGGCACGCTCTCTGGCTTCAGATGCCATGCAGAGCAAACTGCATTCACCAGCACACTGGAGGGACTCCTGGCCATCTTGCTAGACCTCAGGCCTCCCAATTTTTAAGAGACAGAGCATCCTGGACATAGTGGTGTGTACACCTGTGATCCCAGCTACTAGCAAGGCTGAGGCTGGAGAAATGCAAATTCCAGGCAGTTAGGGGTTGGAACTCAGTGAGTTCTCAGTTGAGTAACTCAGCTGAATATCTCAAAGTAAGAAATAAAGGGCTGGGTGTGGCTCAGTGGTTGAGCACCATTGGGTGTATCTGCTCAGTACTGCAAGGGTGGCTGCCCACCTGCATAAATGTGCACACGTGTCACACACACACACACACACACACACACACACATACACACCACCACCACCACCAAGCTCAGGCTCTGGGGGAAGAGAGGAAGCACTCCCTGATTTCTCTCTGTCATTGAAAGTGGCCCCTGCCATATTTATGTCGAACACTGGGAAGTTGTGTTGAGGGCTCAGAAAAAACACAAAGTGGGTGAACTGAGGAGGAAGAGGGAATCTAATCACAGTACCCCAAGCCAGCAGCTCTCACTGCAGGGACCAGATGGGAACAAGGAGAGACCAGGGTAGGGGCCTGTGAATTCCTTCTATTTTCTCACACTCCAGTCCCTGGATGCCTGGTTGCCATTGTAGTAGTAGCACAACAGGGACAATGGGGACTTGAGTGGCCAGACTCTTAGGTGGGGGCTCTTCCCCTTTGGCCCAGAGAGAACTGAGCTGTGCTCTGTGAATTCCTTCCCTTTGTCCTCCTGCCACCGCTGGTCCTGGTCACAGTGCAGCTCCCGCAGTGCAGGGCTTAGGAAGGCAAGTAAAACCCCAGCTTCCTGCTGAGGACCAAAAAGCAGACTGAAGAGGGTCTGAAAAGTGGAAGTTACAGGGAGAGTCCAGGGAGGGAAGTCGGAAAGCGACAGTGTTAGTTCACTGCTCCAGAGGCTGGACGTGCTCACCAAGCCGAGGCTGAGTGGGCCTGGCACAGCCTTTTACAGCAGCTCTGCCCAGAACTAGGGTCCCCAGAGAAACACCTCATCCCTCTAAGGCACAGCCCCAGGACCCACAGGGCTCTGGACATGATGCAAGCACTTGTAATCCCAGCCCTTGGGAGGCTGAGGCAAGAGTTCAAGACCAGACTGTACTACATACTGAAACCTTGTCTTAAAAACAAACAAACAAACAAACAGACTTAGTAAATGAAGGAAAGACAGAAAGTCTTAGCAAAGAAGCAAAAGTAGAAAGAATAACCATATGGAGTTTTTAGAACTAAGCAATATAATAACCAAATTGAAACTCACAGCAGTCGAATGGAGAGAGGGAAGAGCCAAGAAACCTGATGACTTACACAAATCATCCAATCTGACATGGAGAAAGCAATGACAAGGAAAGGGGGGCTATGGGACAATGCACTCTGGCCACTGTGGTTCAGATGAGGATAGCACGCATTTGTCTGTGCCAGGGATTCCGCTTGACCCGCCTGCGGCCCTCTGACGTGGATGACCATCCCAGCCTCTGGGAGAGGCCAGGGCTCAGGACGCCGGTCAGGTGTGCCACGCTGGCTGGGGAGGCACAGCTTCTTGGCACATGAGTGATTTGAGAAAGAGCAGGGCCGGCCATTGGTCATGCCCAGCTCAGTCTGGCTTAGTAAAAGCCCTCTCCTCCACAGGGCTCAGGTGTCACCTCGCCTTCTCTTGCCCCGACCTGCTGTTATGCCTGCATCTCATAAACGGCACTCACTCGCTTTGGTTTTGGGGTAACGGTGGCCAGTTCTCACACTCCAGGCCAGGTTTCTCTGAAAGAGGGCTGGAAATTATTGAATAACTAAAGGCTGAACTGTAACCTCCCTCTGCCGCCTCTAGGACGTGGGGCTTCATGTTGCCTGCTGGTTGTCCTAACCCCTACCCCGACGTGGCCTTTCTTGGGGTGCTCTCCTGTGGACCTTTCTCAATGGCTGGCTCTTTCCTACAGGAGCCAAGATGGCATCGACTGTCCCCATGGTTACTTTCTCAGTGAAGTCCACAGCTAAACTGCCCTTGGCTGGGCTCTGTTTGTCTGTTTTACCTTCTCTGTATGCCTCTGGTCTTTGCCCTCTAAGAGAAATACACATTCCCTCATCCTCCAGTGGTCCTGGTTAGGGACCACCCACCCTGTGGCACCTGGCAGGCCTTACCCGCCTGATGCAGTCCTCTTCGCTCAGACGCTCTTGAACCAGTTGGATGAGCATTGAGTCAGGAACTTTCTAAAAAGAAAGACACCACAGGGCATGAGACCCCTGCCTACCTCTGGGAACTCAGATGGGCACAAGGCTAGCAGTGGAGCTGACTGGGCCCTCCAGCCTGGCCTTCTCAGATGCAGCACCCCCGGAAGGGACACAGCCCCACAGGCTCGGATTGCTGAGTTTCTGTGGAGGCAGGCTGCCTCTTGTCCTGTTCTCCGTGTTGTGGTTTCTAACTGGACAACCCACAAAGCCTCACACAAGGGTAGGTGGGGCTCTTGGAAGGTGCCTACATGACGGAGCTCAGTGCTGACTTGGTGTGAGATGGTGGGGCCTGGGTGAGAGAGGTGGTCACTAGGGTAGGACCAGAGGGTTCACCTCCCTCCCTGGCTCCTCCCTTCTCTCTGCTCCTGGCTCACCATGCTGTGAGTAGCTCTCCACTCCAGGCCTCTCTGCCATGCTAGCCTGCCCTGGGGCCAGCATACCATGAGCTGACAATAAGAGCCAGAAAAACTCTTCTCTGAGTTATGGTGTTGGATGTTCTGCCCTTGTGATGGCGAAACTGACCAGGACACCCTGGCTGCATGTCTGTCTCAGGGCCCGTGGCATTTGGGGAAGCCAGCCCTGAGGGCATGACCGTGGAGGCTGGCACAGGCTTTGCTGGCATAGCCCGGCCCTGGTAGGCCCAAAGGGACAGCTATAGCCGTGTGGGCTCAGATATCCCTACCCTGTGGTGCTCATGCTCTTGGCCTCAGTTTCCCCTTCTGTAAATGAGGTGAGTAAAGCAGTGAGGACTAAAGGAGAGCATGCTCAGAGCATGGTTGGGAGGGCCTCATTGCCCTCAGAGCCAGCTGGAAGCAGCTCTGCCCAGGAGCTGCCCTGCCAGCCTGTGTGCCCTCTCCGCATAACACATGGCAAGGCCCAAATCTGTCCTCGTTCCCAACCATATCTCTGTCACAGAGAGAGAAAATAACACACACTAAGGCCTGGCAGTGGGAGTTGGGGCTCCGGTACAGGCTGTCTTATGTGGGTCAGGGTCGTCCTCAGCCTTGGGGCACATCCCCCGCCCTCCAGGCTGGCTCCTGCTTCTTGGCTATAGAACAGCTGCTGCAGCTCCAGCTAGCTGAGTGACTGAGGCTTCTTGGCCTCCTAGGCCTCATGGATCTCTCCAGTAGAAATGCGTAACAATACTGTAGTTTTTGCTTTTTTTTCTCTCTGTACCCACTTCCAGTAACACACCTCAATTTCCTTCACCACACCCTCTTGTCCTTCCACAGATATGCTTCAGGTAGTCAGAGCCATCTTCAGATTCAGAAGAGGGTCTAGACTGGCCCAAATTGCTTAGCAGTATATCCTGCCCCTCACCACTATGACTTATTCAAAAGCTGCCTCTGACTCAGTCCTAACCAATTTTCATTTTTACGCTCAAGATCAGGGCAGTCACAAAGCACTAGAATCCTTGCTTTCTGCAAAACAGAAACTGAGAGAATATAAGAGCTGGAGCTGCAGCAGCCACTTTTCAGACATGAGGAATGAAAGGGAAAAAAAACAAAACAAGAAACAGTTCACCTCAGAATAGCGTATCCTGGGAGTGGAATTAGAAGGAAAAGAGCAGACAATGAGAGAGTGAAGGAGGGGATCTCAATTGGAGAACAGGACTTACATGTTAAAGTTACAGGGTTGGGCTGGGGATGTAGCTCAGTGGCCTGCGCCTGCCTCACAAGTGCAAGGTCCTGAGTTCAATCTTAAGTACTACCAAAAAGAAAGTTATAGGACCACTATGGTTTCTATAAAGTAGATAACAATGGTAAAGAGTAAAAACAAGGAGAGAGTGAGTAAACAGAGAACACTGGAGGGTAATAAAGAGGCCCACCGCATCTGCCCCAGGGCCTGCTCCTCCTGCAGCCCCTCTGCGGCCATACAACATTGCCAACACCACCCCTGCACTTGGTTTTGGCTGGTGGCCCATGTCGAGCTCTGACTCACCATCTGGGCCCCGCTGAGAATCTGTTTCTAACATTCAAGTGGTGTGACATCCACCAGTAAGTGGACCCTCCTGAGAGCCATGGTGTAACCAGCCCAGGTACCCAGGGCCCCTGGCCCAACTGCAGAAGGGGGTATCTTTTGGCAGGTGCTATGACAGTGCCTGGGTGCCGGGGAAGTTTCCAAAGGCTGGCAAGGGAGGACTGACAGGAAGCAGCCCTGCCCTCCCTTCCTGTCTTGATGTTTCTTCCTGCTCCCACCCAGAGACCCTGTTCCCAAGACTCATCTTCCCTCCCTGGCAACACTCAGTGGGAGGCAGACTCAAACAGGCCCAGGGACACAGGGGTGCAGCAGAGGGGGCAGCCGTCAAAGAACATGAGTTGAAAGGCAGCAGCTAGGGCGGGCTGCGATGCCCGAAAGCCCACACAGCAGGGGACAGGCTGGTGGCTTTGAGCGAGGCTGTCCCACGCGCCTCCCTGCCGCTCCCTGCCACTGCGCTGTCTCGGTGCTGGCTTTGATGTGTCATGTCAGCGTGGGCTTGGTGCCTCTTCAGGCCCTGCCCAGCTAGCTTAGCGGGATTCACTGCCTCCTCCCAGAGATCTGCCACATTCTCTACCCAGTGCTCTGCCAAAGCCTGGGGACAGGTGATGGGCCACTCTTCATAGACAAGGGCAAGCCTGGGTGCAGGCCCTGGCCCTGACACCCCTGCCTGGAGGCCCTGCAGCACCCAGACCACATTCTTACTCCGATCTGGGCCTTTCTCCCGGGTGCCACTTCTCTTATGCAATGTGCTGGCCGACTGGCTGTTCTGGGGCCCTAAGTACATGGCTCCATGCACGACTCTGCCTCCAGGTCCCCGAACTTCTTCACACTGCAATGTCCTGAGCCTCCACTGTCTGTCACCAGGCCGCGCCCTAGGGAATCCCAAGTCCTTGTGTCCCCTGTTCCACAGTATGGACTTCAGGAATGGTGTATGTGGGGTGGGGGATCAGAGCTGAGATGTCCTGGTGTGTCCCTAACCCTGTCATCCCCTCCCTTAGGCCTGACCAGAGCTCTTCAATGACAATCCACACTGTTGTTGGCACGGGCAAGGAGTTTTCAGAAACCAGTCCCTGGGATCTGGGAGGCAGAGGAGAATGTTCTGGGGACAGGGACAAGAAGGAGGAGACAGAAGAGAGGCCTGGGAGAAGGGAGCAGAAGGGCCAGTCAGGAAGGGGCCCTGGGGACAGCTGAGGAGCACTGGAGACATCTGGCCCTTCAGGGCTGCAACTCAGCTTGGTCTGTCCCTGCAGCCCTGGAGCCTGGCGAAGGACAGGGAGAGAGGAGCTGGGTGCCTTCCTCTTTTCTAGCAGACTCTGAGACTCAGGCTTTTGGGCAGGGCTGGCAGGGACGATGGAGACAGTGGGAGACTCAGGGCAGGGGCTGAAAGTGGGTCTTCCAGAGCTCTTTGGAAGCCCCTGGTTCTTGTGTGCAGAGCAGGATAAGGACTCTGGTCCTTTCATTTGGATCTTAAAGAATATAAGTTTAGGCTGCTGGACACTGGCAGGCATCTGCACTGAGCCGATCTAACAATGGTAAAGAGAATGGCAAGGGAAGTGAGGAAGGACCCCGCCGTGGGATGGTGAACCTGCTCCTCATATCTCATCGGCCTTCCAAGCTTAGGCCACTTGTTTATCCAAAAGACAAGCTTCTGCTCCAATGCAACATTTGATCCAGTGTTTGATCCCTGACTTGGCAGCACTTGTGCCATAAATGTCAATTGCAGTGAGCTGGGCTGGGGTCTCCATGGGGAGTGTCTCCCATTGTGGTGCCCAGCCTTCCTCCTGGGATGTGCACTACAGCAGAGGAGGCCACTGATTCTCACCAGCTTCAGGACTAGGCGGCTTCCAATCTGTAAGTACAAGCATGTCCACATAGGAACTGCAGGTCCACGCAAGCCCAGGGCCCACACACGGCCGGGAAGCTGGTCCGAGGCCCTCACAGTTCCTCACCTACTCCCTGATCAGGGCCAACTTCACCTGGCCTGTGCTGGCATCTGTAATGGGCTCAGAAGGTGCCACCATGGTTTGAGAGGCAGGAGCCCATGACGGGACGTCACACTGTCCAGTGAACACACGGGGACTGGAGCCAGGCTTGCTCCCTTTGGTGGTTTTCACCCGGTTCAGGGGGCTGTGATGCCTTCAGGAAGAGCCATGGCATCAGCATCTCAACCAAGTCATACAGAGCAAAGGCAGCAGCCTCCTAGCCATAGCCAGTGGCGGCGGTGTCGTTGTCGTCGTCGTCATCCTCGTCGTCGTCGCTGAGGCTCCAAACGGGGGAAGCAGCAGATGAGATGGACATGGGCTGAGAGAGGAGGCTGGAAGCAGGGCTGCCCCAGGAGACACTGCGCCCAGGGCCACACAACAGCAGACTCCAGAATTTACACTTTCCCAGATACCTCTTCGAGGTTTGCAAGGGTGTGCTCATCTCTGGGGGTGTGGAAACAGGCGAATCCCAGAAGAGACACACACAGCTTGGGAGCTGGAGCCTGAGCTGGCTGGGGAGGTGGGTGCAAGTGAGCATGCTCCCTAGTGGCATGAAGGGAGGCTTACTGTGGAAGCAGCTCACCAGAGGGGCGCATCTTTCTCCAATGACTGCAGTAGTGGCACGTCTGGCTGGTCCTTAGATGGCAACAGGGATAAATGATAAGAAAGCTGGTCCTGGCGGTGTCGGACAGATGCTTATGGGATTATTACCTGGCTTCCTGGAGTGTCAGAGGATACAGCCTGGTTTCCTGTGAGTGACACAGCAGGTGGCTCACTGGGCTGGGGACTATTGTGATGGACGGGTATCCGAGGCAGGTTGCTAGGGCTCTTGGTGAGTTACTTCTGCACATGGCCCCGCTGTGGCCCATTTGGGTTCCCAGTGGTTCAGCAGCCACTGACTGACACTTGTATGGATGAAATGAATCGTGCTCGGCACTTGCATTAAGGTCCGTGCGCAGCAGAGTAGGTGAGGGTAAAGCATGAGTTCACAAGGGTGCCACCAGCTGCTGGGCCTGAGGGTTCCCGTGGATTCTTGCTGCTAATGAAGAGCTTTGCGACATTTCATAATAAAGAGTGAAAAACAAAAAAGCCATTTCTAATCCCCAGCATCCTGAAGGAGACCCCACCCCTCTGGGGTCTGTGACGCTTGCTGTCTTTGAGTGTCACCCTTGTGCCCTTCAGGACAGCTATGCGTGGTGAGACTGCCATGTCGGGTACACTGCTCCCAGCCCAAGCCAGGGCCAAGTGCTTGGTCGGTGCTGGGAACGGATGGAACTGAGTAAATAAATGAAGCCACAGGTGGGTGGACTGTGAGGCCTGCTGGGACCTGCATCTGGCCCAGGCTTGGTTTAAGGCTACTGTTGTGTTGGTCTTACCACAGCTGGGGCCTCCCCCAGTACCATGGAGCAGAGCTGGCTTTTTGTACAGAAGGTGCTTAGGAAGGACCTGAGAAACCACTTGGAAGTCCCAGAGTCACCATGTCTGGTGATCATCAGCAACATCGGAGAACTCTACTCAGGCAGGCAGATCAGGACAAGCAGGAGAAGTCAGGCATTTGCAGGGATAATAGGTGCTTGCACTTGGGGTCGTGAAGACTCAAAGGAACAGACAGTTGGAAGACAGCATTTAATGAGGGACCCCGCCAGTCTGAAGGCAGCCATCTGCAGACCTGCAGATGAGGGCGGTGTAGCCGGCCTGACACACCCACCCAGCTCTGCAGAACCATCGTAGGCCTCTTGATTAGGTCTTTCATCTTCCTTCTACCTGGGTATCTGAACCAAGGACCCAACAAGGTACCTCCAAAACACTTGAATGTGGTCTAAAATATGCTGGTAATTAAAATATGCTGGTAATGAAGCCCAGGAGGAATTTCCTTAACTCCTAGCTCTTGGCTGAATTTCATGAAACCAATAAGCATCTCCAGCCTGGAAATGAACCTGCCTCGCCCAACTGAGAAGTAGAAATGGAGAGACCACTTTCCAGCACCACAAAGTCCCTGGAACTGTGTCCATGGCTGATTTCCACAAGACCATGGTGGCACTGGGGACAGTGACTGTGTGGGCAGTTGACCTCATGGAGGTAGGGCCACCATCTGTCAGGTTGTGGTCATTACAGGCAAACTGGGGGCTGGGATCCACCTAAGCTGCCCCGCTATCTCTGAGAATAACTTTTGCCTGGCCAGGGGGCCATCAAGTGGCCTCCGCATTCCCACCAGAGCCAATTGCTCCTGAGACACCAGTCAAACCAGGGTCCTGAGGACTTGGGCTGCTCTGCGGGTGCTCTGGACGAGTGGCAGTCACATATCCCAAGAGCATGGCAAGAGAATTGGGGAGAGGAGGAAGGGATGGAGGACGGAGATGAGAGAGCTGCCCAGGAGGCCAGAGAGGCCGGGAGAGTCCATGGCCTGAATCTTGGTTGCAGAACCAAGGTGCAGGGAACTCTGTCCACTGGGCCCGGGCATCAGTGTCTCCCCTCAGGTCCTCTCTCTGCCCTGTGTGCCCCAGGTGCATTCTCGTCACGGGAAGTCAGGGGGCTGGTATGGGTTTCACCCTGTAGTACCACTCATGGGAAGCCCATGAGGTCTGAAACTTGCTTCCAAGTCATCTGAGGAGCAGTGGCCACACAGGCATTGGGTGAAGACCCGGCCATCATGCAGAGACACAGAGCCGGTGCTAAGGCCCTGGACAGACCCTCACTGGCATGATCTACGTGGATGCCTGATGAGGGTGCCACTCAGCTTGAACCTGCATCATTTTGGGAGCACTCTGGCACCGTGGGCGGCTAAGGTTAAGTTTGGATGGTGCTGTTGGCCGCCTCCCAGCACTAGTGTGGCATTGGCTGGTTGTCTGGGTGAGGGACACTTTGCATGTCACAGGTGAGTGCAGAACCCGCGCTCTGGAGGGGAGGTGCAAAAGGGCTGAGGGCCTGTGTTATGGACATCCGCTAGCCTAAATCTAGATGCACCAGAAAAGGGGCGGGTGGGAGGTCCGGAGGCAGCCGCGGCACACAGTAGGGCTTGGCTCACACCAAGCCTACGTCCTGTCCTCAGCTATGTGTCCCCAAAACAGAAAAAGCCTGGCTCTAAGGGAAGAACGCTGACAGGGCACATCCCGCTGTAGACTCCAAAGGGAATTCTGAGGGAATACTTTGGGTTTCTACATGCAGTATAAAGAAATCACATATCTGGACATGGTGGCATACACCTGTAGTCCTAGCATGCTGGGAGACTGAGGCAGGTGAGTCCCAAGTTCAAGTGCAGCCTAAGCAATGTATCCACTTAGTAAGACCCTTTCTCAAAATTTTAAAAAGGACTGAGGATGTAGCTCAGTGTGAAGGCTGTGGGTTCATACTCGAGTGCTGTCACATATATGTAAATCAATAAAAAGAAATAATGTGCTCAAGAGTATATTTCCCCTTAAAAGATGTTCTGTAAATTCTGAGCAGGTGAGGGTTTGGAAGCAGCACATGAGGCCCTCCTGGGATGCTCCCCCTGGTGGGAGGAAGGGGCAGGTGAATAGGCGCCAGGCAGTGGCAGGGAAACCCCACACATTTCCCAGTGTCTGATGCTGGGCTGGCGACAGCCCCTTAAACTTCTATCCAACTCAGCCCCACCAGGGCCACCACTGTGGGATGGAGACTTCTGTCCCCTTTACTTAGCTGATTTTAAGGAGAAAAGGACTCCATCAGGGTGAAACAGGGCCTTGGTCCGTGAGGACATGCTTGCACTCAGTGCTCCTCCTCTCTGCCCTGCCTTGCCGGTCACTGCGCTTGCCCCAGCCTTTCCCCACTGACCGCGGAAGGGGATGGAATGGCAAAGTGCGAGGGGGACTGTGTGTGAGTCTGCAGGGAGCACAGGGAGCAGGATCACACTGCCACATCCTTGTGCCCAGGGCCGGTCCTACCTTGAATCTCTGGTAATGGTTTCTGGCTTCAGCAGCCACAGAAGAGAATTCTCTTCCCATTAAGTTCCCCTTGGTGAGGAGATTCGTGTTCAGATGTTTGCAGAGCCACATGGCCTGAAGACGGGAAAGCAGAGAGGGGAATCTGAGTGAGGACAGCAAATATATTAACACTAATTCCATCCAAATGCCCAAGTCCTCCTGAACCCAGCCACACAGGCTGGCTGTGGGGAGGCTTTGCGGTGCTCTGGCTGGAAGGAGCCCCCGGCCCATGCAACATTGCCAGCCCGCTTGTCTGCATCTCCTCTCCCAGCCACTGTTAGCTCCACGTGGGCTGCACGCTGCCCCTCGGCCCCGCTGCTCTGTGCACAAGATTTTAATCCAAGGCAGGTTTACACCAGGGAAGGTAGGGACAGTAATATGGTCACAGCCCACACTCGCGGCTCATCTTTTTCTTCAACACTGGGGTGTTTCTTAAACATCCTCATCAACTACGTGCTCAGCTCACTGTGACGACTGCAAATGAAAAATGGACTTTATGGAATAATAATGCACTAATGTGAGGCTTGGGAGCATTTCTGTGCTGGCATGACTCTGAGGGCCTCTGATGACTCTGGGCCAGGGTGACCCTAACTTTCCTGTTCCTCATGTTGGGAAATATCAGGAGTAGCACCTGGAAAGAGCCCTGCTCAGATTTTGTTACATGTCACCATATCCCCATGCCATCCTCGGGGGTAGGGTGGGAAGCCAGTGAAATACTCAAAAGGTCTGGGCTCCTACACCAGTGCCAGCTGTCAGAACCTGCCACAAGGAGGCAAATCTGATGGCTCTGGTCATGTGGGACTTGATTTACGAAGGTCTTTGTGCCTGAACCTGCTCAGCTAGCAGTCAGAGAAGAGCCAGAAATAGAAATGCCACACAGATGGCCCTGAGGGTCACAAAACAGGAGCCCTCTGCCAGGCTGGGCATGGTAGTGCACACCAGTCATGCCAGCACTTTGGGAGGCTGAGGCAAGAGAATCTTAAGTTTTAGCCCAGGTTGGGCAATTTAGTAATGTAGTGAGCCTCTGTCTCACAATTAAAAATTTAAAAAGTGATGTAGCTAGTGATGTAGCTCAGTGTGAAAGCCTTGGGTTCAATCCCTAGTATTAAAAAAAATAATAAAAACCAAAAGGAGCCCCGTTCCCTGAGCAGCCAGGCTCTTTCTGAAACAGTACAACGCTTAACCAAATACAACTTGTCTTTGGGGGTTCCCAGAGCAGAATCGCCTGGGGAGCCTTTTTCTGTCCAGTTTTCTAGGCCCATCCAAGAAGATTCTGATGAGAGGTCCTGGACCCACAGTGGTGAAAGCACCCCATAATGTGGATGTCCGGAGCCCCTGGTCTCCAACAACAGTGAAGCAGAGAAGTTGGTTGGATTCAGAGTGCTGACCACAAGAAGGAGAGGTGCTGAGGAACCCAGCAGAAAACCCAGAGACACAGACAGAGGACTGGATGGGTGGACAGACAGATCAATGACACATAAACGGAGTGCAAGGCTAGGTCAGCAGCAAAGCGGGAGCGGGCTGTTCTGTGCAAGGATCGGCCACCTTCGTTCCTTTTGGGGCGGAGGTGACTATTCACGGGGCACAGGCTGCTGGGCACCAGCATCTCATGAGGTGACTCATGAGGTGTCTTTAAAGATGTATTTCTTTCAAATGGAGAGAGAACAAAGGAAGCACACAGAGATGGCAAGATGGGTGTTAAATCTGGGAACTTATAGGACACTGTTTCTATGCTTTCCTAATTGACTGAAATATTTCATAATTAAAAATCTAAAACTGAGTCTCAAGGTCCCATACCAAACATCTCTAAAATGTGCGTGTTGCTGGACACACACCTCCTCCCCTCCCCCTTTTCTTCTTCTTCAAAATATAACTGAACTCCAGGCTGCAAGCTTCACACTCATGCAGCCAGGGGAAAAGTATGGGAAGGGCATCTTAAAGTGCTGAGGAGGTACTACTTCTCCCTGGGTGGTTGGAGAATTGCATCTTTGTTTTTCCTATTTCCTAGGTTTTTACTATGAACACACGCTGCCTTTTGTAATAAGAAAATAAGAAGGGAAAGGAAAGGAGAGAAGAAGAACGGCTGGTTAACTGACAATTCACGGAGGGGCAGGCTCCCGCCACTGGAACACAGATGAAATACTACAGCTTTACAACACCTAATACTGTGCACTTACGATAGTTGTTTTCCCGGAGGCGGGTGGACCTAATATTATGATCTTCGGCACTGCAGAATAAAAAGATTTGAATGTCATCGTTCAGCAAGACAAAGCAGCCTCCTGCGTCTGCGGTACTCTGGGTGTATTTATTTCTCTCCTCCCCAGATTTCATTTCTGCTGGTGACATGGCCATTTGTTACCCAGCGGCTGGGACCCTCGCACCACAGAGCGAATTCTATGTGAGGAGAGGCAAGCGATCAAGGAGATGGTTTATTTGTCTATCTCCACGGGGACGTGGACATGGTGACTTGTTCTCCAAACTAATAAATATCTAGAATAACGAGGATTCCAATGCCATAAAGTATTTTAAACAGAGACTTTGTCTCAGGGACATTCTCTCAAAGTTGTATTTTATGTAAATTGACCTGGAAAGCTTTTTTTTTATATGTATATATTTATGTCTGTTTATTTAGCAAATTGGATCACCCCCATCATTTTACAGAGCAAAATAATGGGGAAAAAAAAGCTGGGGAGTATATGAGTCAGATTTATAAAACCCAAGATAGGAAAGTCTTTGTTTTCGAATATGTGCATTTCTATGCAAATGGAAAAAAGCTGGCTTATTTGTGGCTACAGTCCCAGCTCTGGCAGGGTCTTGGTCCCTGCAGAATTCCTAAAGCAGCCACCAGTCTGTGGAGCAGACTGTTGACAGAAAAAACCACAGGCATAAGAGTGGGCAGGAGGGCATGGCACTGGGGTCCAAGAGAAGGAAGCAGCCGTGGTGCTGGGACAGAGCAGCCTGTATGACTGTGTGGCGAGCTTCTCATGCCCTGTGCCTCCCTCGCGCTCCTGGAGCATGAGCCGTCTCGCCTGGGCCTGTTCCGGGGGATGCACACATACTCAGCACATCCACACGTGCTGAGCACAGCAGGATCTAAATAGGTTTTTGTCTAAAACCCATGGCACTTTCTCCCAGTTGAGGAAAAGCTGAAGAGTTCATGATGACACCTGATCTGCTCCCCATACTCACAGGGCCCCCCATCTGTGACCCCCAGTGGGATGGGCCACAGGTCCCTGTGGCAGGTGAGTGCTCAGCGGCAGACCCTCGGGACCAGGTCACTGACTCCCTGTGGCCCCTTGGGCAGGACTTCCAGAAGCAGGGCTGGGTTGTCCTGGTTGCCTGCCAAGGTCTGGTCTAGCTGGGCTCACCGCATCACCAGCACCCCAAACATCCCTTCCTGGGGTAGAGATGCCCTGGACTCACTCATTCTTCCTGGAGCACCCGCCCACACGCCTCTCTTATCACTTGTCAGGTCCCCATCAGGGAAGTCCTCCTTGTCCCAAGCTCCCAGCGCCCACTGTCTTTTCCTCCCCTGAGATTCTGCTCTGGCTCTGCCCACCTCCCACCTTGATGAGCCTCACCTCGCTGCTAAGAAGCAGTGCACTGCTGTCCCGATGAACAGCACCTCCCTGGGGGCGGGCACCAGGGCTTATCCCCGCTGACTGCCATAGCAGCCAGAACCACGGGAGCCAGAGCACAGCAGCCTCTGTGGCGGCTTCTTGGCTGTCCCTGTCTCTTTCTTGATGGCCACCAAGCACCTGTCACCCTTGTCACTGTTCCACCACCTTACAAAGGGCGCCCTCTGCTGGCCAGAATTCTTAGAACAAGCAGGGAAGGGGGGCACAGCTGAGTCAAAGGCCAGCACAGGTTCCAGGGATCTGCGCAGGCTGGGAGCCAAGCCCAGGGCCACGCCAACAGGAATGACACCTAAGGAGAGGCCACCTCTGTGGAAAGAGCAGGCACATGGGGACAGATCCCAGATCAGCCACCAGCCACACTACCACTGCCACCCAGGTACCCAGGCCTCCTGATCCACCCAGGCGAGATTCATCAATAGAGGCAGCTCAGGTCATAGCCAGGCCTATGACATCACAGGTGTTGGGAGAGTTGGAAGCCAGGTAGTGACTCAGGGTCATTGTCCGACCTGGGCCTGGAAGCTGGGGGCAGGCCTGCCAGGGGCCTTCACCTGAGCAAGACAAGACACAGAGAGTGAGAAAGATGCTTGCAGGGCAAGTCTGGAAACCCGCTGGCACAGGGGACATTCAGCCAGATAAGAGGAAGCTGCTGGAAGCTGGGGTGGTGTGGGCTTGGGAGGTAACAGAGAAGGTGGTCAAACACAAGAGGCCTTGTGTTGTGAGTTGAGGCTCGCTCAGACCACAGGGAGGACACCTGCTGGGCCAAAGTCAGTCAACAGGGCTGGGGGGACATGGGCTCTAAGGGGGCTCCATGCACAGGCCCTTCCTGTATCTCAGAACTGAACAGGCCCAGCAAGCCTCCCGTGTGGAGCTCCAGAAGGAGGGAGACACTTGGAGACCCTGGCATTCTGGACCGAGTCTGACTCCCAAGC
Source organism: Petromus typicus (assembly GCA_004026965.1). Lineage (NCBI taxonomy): Eukaryota > Metazoa > Chordata > Mammalia > Rodentia > Petromuridae > Petromus > Petromus typicus. The sequence goes on from PVIR01002678.1 coordinate 48,805, forward strand.
AACCTGTTCATCTTGGCAAAACCCTGGAGCTAAAAGCGGCAAGGGAAGCCCTCCCCTTCCAGGTTCCTGTAAGTGGCACCCAAATTGTACACATCTCTGAAAATACTTTAAAAGAGGAACATCCATGGCCTCTCTCCCCACCTAATTTCTCGCACTCATTTATGTGATTAATTTCAGTTTCTTAAAATCTAACACCTTGAAACTCCAGCCCTGCTCACGAGTAATTATTTATAAACAGTGTCATAAGAGGCTGCTTGACTGCCAAGAGTAATCAACTTCCTCCAACCACTTCAAAGGAAATCAAAGAACCTTTCTATCCACGGAGCCTTTTGAGGTTTAACCAGGAGCATGATTTAAAATTCACAAGAAAACCCTTAGGTATTGGAGCTCTAATACACAGCTTTCCTGGACAAACGTTTGATAAGGAACGAAATACACCATTATATCCACCACCGCCTGCTTTAATATTGCCCAGGGCCACTGTAAACGCTCACTTTGTACTAAATCTGCCTTTCGCATGGCGAAGGGGCTGCCAGCCCATCCTGTGGTTCCTCCGCTCCCTCTTGTGCACACTCCCAGGTGGGATGAGCCTGGAGGCTCCCCTCCTGACCCACTCATCGGAACTGGCCAGGGCTGTTCGGTCCGTGTTGCAAAGGGTTGAGGTCCCAGCTCCAGTGAGCTCAGACTACCCTGAGGTTGAAAGGAGGCACCATCATCTGCCAGGGCGGCCCTCAATGGCCGCCACAGGGTTCTCCAGGCCTCCCGCCCTCCTCTCCAACAGATGGTGCAAACTGAGGCAACTCTGCATTCAGAGGAAAGTCACCGAAGCAAGTCACAAAGACCATAAAGGCTGCCCAGGGTTGGGAGTGGGGACAGAAGACCATAGGAACAAACTCATCCCCCAAACAATGGTTACAGGGACTCAAGGGCTGTGGCCTGAAGACATCAGGGCTAAAAGCCTCGACCTCAGCCACTCAGGAGTGGACAGGAGATGCTGCGCCTGGGAGCCGAGTGGGCAGGTCTATGTTCTCTTTCCCTGTGGCTCCACACAGGCAGCCTGGGGAGTCAGCCCTATCACTGTGCAAGAGGGGACCAGTAATCGCTCAGTAATTCTTTTAAAAATGGCTCATGATCTGCCGGGCGTGGTGGCTCACGCCTGTCATCCCAGCACTCGGGAGGCAGAGGCAGGAGGATTGTGATGTGAGTTTGAGGCTGAGCTCAGGGCCAGCCTAAACCACAAAAAGCGAGACTCTGTCTCAAAAAACCTAAAAAAAAAAAAAAAAAAAATGGCTCATGATCAAAAGGATTCCAGGTCCTTTTGGCCTCCAACCAAAAGTGGTGCCAAAAGTTTATTTTAAAAATGAGAGGGGCTGGGGAGTTAGCTCAGTGGTTCCGGCGCCTGTCTTGCAAGCGCAAGGACCCGGGTTCAATCCCTGGTAACCACATACCGTACTGGGCATGGAGACTCATGCCCAGCAGCAACCAGTAGCACATACCACAGTGCCGGGCGTGGTGGCTCACGCCTGTAATCCCAGCACTCAGGAGGCAGAGGCAGGAGGATTGCTGTGATGTGAGTTGGAGGCTGAGCTGAGTGCCAGCCTGAACCACAAAGTGAGACCCTGTCTCAGAAAACCTTAAAAAAAAAAAATGAGAGGTGAAAGGATAAGGGACGAACTAGCTCTGCAAACTTAGGCTGAACAAAAGAGGCAAGGGTAAAAGCGAAACTAAAAGAGCACCCAGGCAACAGAGGCTGGAGGGCTCCTGTGGGGAGTCCCAACAGCTGGCTTCCCACACTCTCGTCTCCTATACTGCCATGCCCTGTGGGAGCTGGAGACTGGGAGCTGCCTGGGGTGGTCCTGGGGTCTCATAACCAACAGGTCTGGCTCACTTCACCAGCCGGCTCTGCCAAGCCTGTCTCCTGTACCAGAAGGGACCCTGAGGAAGGGCGGGGCTGCTGACCCCGACCTCGGCTACACACAGCCAGACCAGAATGATCCAGTTTGTGCTTAGCCCTGGTGCAGGGGATGGCATGGCATTGAAAGTGCCACCCACAGATAGCAGCAGACTTTGACATGAAGAGAAGAGTCTGCTGCAAATTTCAGGCTCTTGAATTTTAAGGTCAGAGGCACAGTGAGACCTGTATCCCAGTAGTGGGGAGGCTGAGGCAGGAGGATTACCATAAGTTTAGGCCAGCCTGGGTAAGCCAGCCTAGATTACATAGTGAGACCCTGCCTCAAAACCCCAATCAATCAAGCAAGCAGTGCACACAGGTCCGTGGCAGGATCTGCAAACCAACAGCAGAAAGAGGTAGTGCAACCCCAAGCATTCATTATCAAGCACAATTTGTAATTGAGAAAAATCTGGGAGACACATATGATCAAAATATGTTATATACATGTATGAAGATACCCCATCAAAGCTGAGTATCTTGAGAAATTAATAAGAAGGATATTTAAATGAGAAATTCTCCTTAAGCTTTTCACCAACAGAAAGCCCCACATCACCTTCTGGGGGACTCCATCCCCCATGGGAGTGTTAGAGGCTAGTCAATCCCTGGGCAGTCACTGAGTGGCTCCCTGGAGCAGGCCAGGCCTTTGTGGCTGTATTTCAGTCCACTGCACACACCCACTTTACAGATGAGGAAACTGAGGTCAAGAGAGGTTACACATCTCACTATCCTCTTGCAGCCTGAAGATGGGAGGGCGGCAGCACCAGTGTGAGCTTGTGGCCTGCTCCCTTCACTTTCACTTTCCCTTTAAGGGCACTGCTTTCTTTGCTTTTTTTTTTAGGTTTTTTTGAGAAAGGGTCTCGCTTTGTGGTTCAGGCTGGCCCTGAGCTCAGCCTCCAACTCACATCACAGCAATCCTCCTGCCTCTGCCTCCTGAGTGCTGGGATTACAGGCGTGAGCCACCACGGCACTGTGGTATGTGGTATTGGTTGCTGCTGGGCGTGAGTCTCCACACCCAGTATGGTATGTGGTTACTGGGGAATTGAACCCGGGCCCTTGCGTTTGCAAGACAGGCGCCGGAACCACTGAGCTAACTCCCTGGCCCCCTTTCTTTGCTTTTTTGATTTCCTTTTCTTCTGCTTTCCTGGATCCATGGCAGTAGTGACAGAAGACAGTGAGCTAGAGTTTTGGACTGCAGCCTTGGCTCCTGCTCAGCCTCAGGGCTGGGAAGGAGAAGGTAAAGACTTCTTCCTCCAACACTCGGAGCTTGGGTCTGCAGCAGTGAGGACTGCTGGAGGGAAGGGCAGGATGAACACCCACCCTGCAGGACAGGTAGAGGGCAGAACCTCTCCTTTGTGCCCCATAATAAACAGATCCTCAAAAAGAAGGCAACAGCTCTACCTCCCCAGATGTATCAGCTCTGCATGGACCCCAGCAGGCCAGGAAATGCAAACAGACTCAGGAGATGGCACTACTTACTGGGGCTCTCCTTGAACCCCCTGTGAAGTCCATGCAGTGGCCCTGGAACCAAAGCACCTCCTCACTCCATGCACCACTGCCAGGCCCCAGACGTCCTGGACCTGTGTCAGGGAGAAGAGCTGGGTGCCCCTACAGGACTATCGCCTCCATCTTGTAATCTTTGTGCCTGAACTGCACCAGAGGACATCTCAGGCCTCTACACCTCTGGGCGGCACCAAGCTCTGACTCAATGATGTGCTCATAGTGCTCTCAAAGCAGCCCATGCTCCAGCAGGAGAAACATCAAAGCTCTGGTGCTAGGCCAGCTCACCCAGGGCCAGAATGAGCCTTGGTGAATCGACCTGTCCAGGGACGGAAGGAGAGGCACTGTTGGCTCTGGCGCCCCTGTTCTCCCCCCTCCCTCCCCCCTCCCTTCTCTCTGCTCTGGCCTTGGGTCTGGCCAGCCTATACCGGGCTGAGGTTTGGGGAGCTCTGGAACTCATTAGCAGGCACCGATAATGAGACCATCTGAAAACCCCAAGTGCTTGCTTGTCGAGGTAGACCAGAAGCCCAACTTACACCTGACAAGTGGAGTGATCAGAGGGCTTAAACCCAACAGGCGACATCAGCTAGGGCAGGCAGAAGCATTAATAATTGATTCTGTGGGCCATTCTGAAGTTTGCATTTTAATAACTTGGCAAGAGAATTTTTATTAGTCGTGCTCCAAAAGAAAAGAAGGCATTTTTCAATTAACCACCTCAGGTTGTCAAAGCCTCTCCTCACCCTGCTCCAACACAAGTAGGGCAAAGGTGGAGTAGGATCCTTAGAGGAAAAAGGCGGGGAGGGGAGGAGGCAGAGAGGAAAGGTCCACGTGCCCAGGCTTACCATGATCGTTGTCAAGGTGCAAATGTGCAATCATGAAGGGGATGGGATCCTGGGGCAGGTGGGTCAGGAGCTGCTCCAGCATGCACTGCAGACAAGACAGGCACGCAGGTGGTGAACACCCACCCTGGTTTCCATGGACGCCAGTCTAAGCCTGCTCACTCTGCTGTACCTGACCAAGATGCCTTCCGCCTGGGAGCCGGCACCCCTCACAGCCTCTGCTGGGATCTCCGTGAGCAGAGGGATGAGTGGCTGGGTGGGTGCTGCTGGGGGGCACAGAGCAGGCACCCCCAAGATCCTGCCCAGTTCCTTTAGTACTGCCCTTTGCCCTCCTCCTCATTCCCTCCCCCTTGGCCTGCACTGCTTCTTCCTTATGCTTTTGCTAACTTTTCCTGGGCCGGTGGTCTCCACAGGAATGTCCTTCTGTCACACATGTTAGGTAAATGGCCTGTCCTGGCCTTGCACTGTCTCTGCTCTTACAACTGGCCCTCTCCACCCCAAGAAAGCTATTGGTTCTGTGGGTCTCCCTATTGGCTTGGACATCCTGGCATCTAGGGCCTGGCACAACCATAGGAGGTGCCCGGGGCCTACATTCATTGGAGGACATGGCCCGGGGACCCTTCCGAGGGAGCAGAATGTTACCAGCCAAGTATCTAAACGGACCTGGGACTATCTAGCCATTTAACCCAACTGAGCAAACCTATCGAGGGGAAGCAAGTGGGAGGGACCAAGCGATGGGAGAAGAATTAAGAGGTGTTACGTACACGTACCAGCTCCCCACAGTGAATATGATCGTTATGTACTTCAAACACAGATTGACACTTTTAAAAAGGAAAAGCAGCCAGCACAGGGCTGGACCTCGCAGCTGAGAGGAGCCAAGCTGGAAGGCCAAGCTCAAGGGGGCTTTAGCCAGAGGGCAGAAAAAAGAGTACTGGCCCAAGAGAAGCCCTGGTGTGGGCCCTGTCCACTCTCACCAGGAAGTCCCTTCCCTTCGAGGCCTCAATTTCCCTAAATATATGTTGTTTGTGTACCACTGGGCCTATGTTACAAGATGATTTTAGACTGCTTACTAATGACCAAGTAGTTGCATATGTAATGCGTGTTAGGAAAATAAAATATATAAACCTCTAAATTCAAAGATCCTGCTTAGGGTGAGGCCAAAAGAAGCTAATTTTTATAAAGGGAATTGACTTCAAGAAATGATCAAGTTCAAATGGCAGTGTGGAGCGGTTATGTGGATCTCTATATCCGACAAAATTCCACAGGACCACAAAAATGAGTGCAGGTGAAAATGGATGAAATCCAAATCAGAGCTGAGGTTTAGGTGACTGCATTGTAGCACGTCACTTTCCAGGTTTTGACAGTGTACTCATGTCAGATGTCATCGCTGGAGGAGCTGGGGAAATGAGGAGACTGGTACTCCATACTATTTCTGTAACCCTTGAGTCTAAAATAATTTTAAAATAAAATGTTAAAAAATGGAAATAAAACCAGGTGTGGCAGCCCAGGCTTGTAGTCCTGGCACTGAGAAACTGAGGCAGGAGACTGACATTGAAGCCAGCTTGGGCTAGACAGCAAGTTCAAGGCCAGCCTGAACTACACTGTGTGGTCCCGTCAAACCATGAAGGGAATGTTAAAATGACAAGGGACTGGAAATAACCAACGCAAAGCTTTTTTAGGCAGTTCCTCCATCAGTCACACTGAAGACATACACTGGAGACTACTACCTCTGGGAAGCTCCCCCTCCCCCACCCACAACTTGATTTGCAACAGGCCATTCAAGCGGTTTAAGGGCTCTCCCACTCTGTACAGAGGTGACTTTCCAAGGGAACCATGTGTCTTAGCCTGAGCTCAGCTCCACAGTGCTCAGGTCACAGCGTCACACACAGGTGTCACCGGCAGGTGTCTCTGGGGATGGGGTATACTCGGAGAAGCAGACCAGGAATCTTGCAAGTTGGAGCTCCAACTGCGTTCCTCCTCAGAACTTAAGAGGCCGAGAGTTTTTCCAGCCGAGCTTCTGAAAGCCCCAAGCTCCAGCAGTTGCAGAGGGCAAACCTGGGACACAGGTTGGGACAGGGCTCTGGCTAAGGTCACACAGGTGACCAGGGATCCAGGGGCTTTGGGGGATACCAGGACTGCCTGGCCCTGAGGCAGCGGCGCCGAGGGGGAAGTGTGAAACGCTTTTCACAGGTGGGGAGACCACGGCAAAGAAGGGGGTGCTCTGGCCGGTCAGGCCAGCAGACGGCAGAGCTGGCACCACCTCTTGGCCGGGTGGACTGCTCGCTTCCTGCCGGGCCTGTAACACCCGAGGGCGACTTCAAGGTTCCCCTTCGGGTCCCAGTAACATGGTGAGAGGTTCCCTAGATCACCTGCATCATCTCGAAGATGTGGTTTGCCTCCCCGTACTGGGGCATCTCAGCAGGGATGCGGTGAGGGGCCGAGGTCGCATCCATGTTGACTACCTTTCACTGTACCTCAGCGACCGCGTTGCTAGGGCGCGTGATGCGTCATCAGCGTGCGACCCGCCCAGGCCCCGCCCCACTTCCAGGCCCCGCCCCGTCCCGGGCGTGTTCTCCTCTCTTGGGCCTCCGAGCTCAGTGGGGTCCCGCAGCAGGAGCCTTTCTTAGCCCATCAGGTCGCTCCCGACTGGGCCTCCAGGATCAGAGGGGCTCCTTGAGCAGCGATCCCGGACGACACTGTTTTCTGGGCCTCAGTTTCTCCCCAACTTTCAAATAAAGATGGTGAAATGGAGGGACAGGCATTCCGGGACTGGTAGGGCCGCGGCTCGGGGTGGGGCAGAGAAGCCACGTGTCCCGGTTGCTATGGCACCGCGGTCACAATCAGGCCCAGTGCCGCTCTGAGGCGACCGCACCCCACCTTGGCGTCCCTCTTCCTGAGGGCCTCCCCCTCCGGGGCCACACACTCGCGGAGTCGCGCACGCTTCGGGGCCTCAGAGAGCCAAGGCCGCTGCAGGACGAGCAAGGGTAAAAGTGCGGGTGCCACCCCAAGCCCAGGTCGGACGCGGTGGGGGAGAGACGAGGAGGCTACGGGGTCTGCCAGGGCTGATGGTGAGGGGCTCTGCGCCTCTGGTCTCCCGGTGCAGTGGGGTTATGAACCTGTTCCACGAACTAACTGGGTCGAAGCGAGCGTGGCCCCAGGGCCCCCGTTGGTGTTCATCTTGCCAGCAGCCCGGTAATACAGGACCTGGTCCCACTAATGAGATGGGAATGTGGAGGTCAGATGCTGGCTGAGTCACTTTGGACGAGCCAGAGAGAAGAGGAATCATGCTCAGGGTCCCCCCTTAAGTCAGAGGGGAGCCAGAGCTGGAACTAAGCGCCCAGAGACTCCCTGGAACGCAAAGCCGGGCGGCATCTTCCTCCCAAACGGCTTCCTCAAAGCATGTAGGCTTGGTAGAAATGTCAGACGCGACTGCAAAGGAAGCTGACTCCCCTGAACAGAGAACGCAGCCACCGAGCCTACAATTTGCAACCCGAGAGGTTTGGTTTGCTTTCTGGACATTTCTGAAATGACTTGCCTTTCTCCTCATTTATTTTAAGCCCTAGGCACTTTTCATACCATGATTTAATCTTCTTTTGCAGCCTAGAAAAATACAAATCAATTAAAGCCTAAAACCTATCCGGTAATCATTTTCCTCACTCCTCTCCCAGGTGGAGAAGTGTCTGTATCCTTGCGCCTTTCATCCCCTCTAATTTGGCGGCCGAGGCTAGCACTCAAGGGCCGATCACTTTGGATAGCTTATTACAGGCCCTCTCACGACATTCCTGGCGTGCATGTCACAAGTTGCTAGGATCAAGAACCAAGTCAGTTTTGCTCTCAGGGGCTCTGGGGGCCACCAGCCAAGGTAGCACGGTATCCCTGGAGAACTTGGCAGCCTCAGGAAGCCCCAAGAGGGTGGGAGGGAGGGAGACACAAAGCGCAGCCCTCTGGGGCCCAGTCCGCATTGCTGTGGGTGGGAAAAGATCTCTAGACTTTGGGGAGAGGGGAGGAAGCAAAGCCCGGGCCAGCGAACCTCCTAGCTGGAGTGGAGCAGCTGTTCTGGGCCTCAGGATTTTCCCCACGTGCCCTCTACCAGTCATCCTGGTGTCCAGCCTGTTTGTGTCTAAGGAACAGTGGAGAGGACAGAGGAGGGGGCTGAGGAAGGAGGAGAAGAGAGGAGGATTGTGGAGAGGCCTGGAGGGAACCAAGGTAAGGGGCCACACTGGAAACTCGGGCAGGGCTGGATGAGATGTCCAGGCTTGCTCACTTCTTAGCAGCTTGGTCTCACCTTCCTGATCTATCACGTGGGACAAGGCTGGGACCTCGTTCAAGGCTGTGGTGAGGACTCGCAATAGAGCATCCCCAGGGTTCCCGAGAGCCCAGCGTGGTGACCAGCTGTCCTCGGGACAGGGTGAACGGCCATCAGCCCAGGATCTCGTGGAGAGCTGGACCCCACGTGGCTCGCACACTCCCCTCCGGTCCTTCCTTCCTGGCATCCATTCTTCCCCTGCTGTGTCCTTCTCGGCTCTAATCTCCCACATGTAAAGACAAGTTCCTTCAGGGAAGGGCTGGCCTACGTCTAGTACAGCAGCACCTCCCTCGAATGCAGTTTAAGTGCAGAAAACTGGCTTCCATACCAACATCGCCACCCTCTGAGCTCCAGAGCTCACATCTTCCCGGTCTTTTCAGGTAACACTCACCTCAAGGCCGGGCAGCTATGCTGCTGTCTCCTGACTGCAACTTAGGATGTGGGCTCAGTGACATCCTAAGGCTGGCAGAGAGGGCTGGACCCAAGATTCGAACCTAAGGCCATGTGACTCCAGGACCACCTCAACCACTGCCAACCATTTTTGAGCGTGGTGGGCAAAGTGGTACACTCCAGTCTCCCTTGATATCCACCTCTGGGCCACTGCGGCTTCTGCCTGAGTTGTCAGCTCTGGGTGGATCACAGTGAGGCAGGTGGAGCTCAGCATAAAACGTGCAGATTGACATTGGAGGATCTTGATTGATTTACCTTTTTTTGGAGACAGAGTCTCGCTATGCAGTCCTGACTGGTCTTGGTCTATGGAGCCCAGGCCAGCCTCGACATCACGAGTGCTGAGATTACAGGCATGCACTACCACGATTGCTTCAATTTATTTGCTTTTAGACCAGCATTTATTGTCTAAAAATCAAATCCATTTAGGATAAGGTATCAAACATGTAAATAAAGCTCATTACTTTTTTTTTGTTGTTTGTTTTGAGACAAGGGCTTGCTTTTGTAGTTCAGGCTGGTCCTGGGCTTACTATGTAGCCCAGGCAAGCCTTGAACTCACAGCAGTCTTCCTGCCTCTGCCTCCCAAGTGCTGGGGTGAGCCACCATGCCCAATATTGTGGTATGTGGTTAGTGGGGATCAAACTTGGGACCTTGTGCTTGCAAGGCAGACACTGGAACCACTGAGCTAAACCCCAGCCCAAAAATCATTACTCTTGATTTTCCCTTTTGCTACTGGCTCCCATATGGCCAGGCACAGCACTAAATCAATTCCTTAAAAAAATTTTTTTTGGTTACCTTGTCCTACATGGATTAACTTTTTAAAGAATTACTTTTCTCTCTGCTGAGGTTTGGGTATCCTCTTAAACTGTACAGGAAGGTCAAGCACCTCCCTTCCCTGACTTCCTGGGAGATACAACAGGATGTGCTGTGTCATTTCTGAGCCAGGGGGAAGGAGCCAAGGACAGGGCAGGTGCCCACTTCAGGCAGGGGTGCTGAGGGTGGAAGGTCAAGGACAAAGGAAGCTGCTGCTCCGCCCCAGCCCAGCTCTGGGCCAGGCTGTCCCCCGCAGGGCAGCTGCAACTGATCCTAAGCAGGTGGCAGGTACAGCACATGCTCTGTTACATCTGCACCTAGCCGGTGCAGGTCGGTTGGCTCTGCAGCCAGCTGCATCTCACTACTAGGCCTCTCCTCGGGCTCTCCAGCCTCTGATCTGCTGCGCCTGTCATTTCTTCTGGTCCATCCCAGCATGTCCTTTGATTTCCCTGCTGCCATGGAGACACTACCAGCCCCAGCGCTGCTTGGGGTTTCAGGATGCTGAGGAGGGCAGAAAGAACCCCCATCCTGTCTGCTTCCCTTGCTGAAGCTTGTTCTTTCTGGGTTCTGTCCTCTGCCACTTGCTGGGACCCCACAACTGTGCAGCCTCTGATGACCCCCGGCTGGTGTGGCTCTAGGTTGGGGTGCTGGAGCCTGCCTGGTGGCAGTGGAGGGGCAGCCAGCCCCGAGGTGGCTGTGACAGGCTCACTGTGACGTCCTGGGTGCACTCCTCATGTCAGGGCCTGCAGTTCTTCCTGCAGTCCAGGGGCGTTGGCCTGCAGAGGTCCTTTCCACAGATCCATGCGTGACCTGGAGTTTTGCACAGGCCCAGGGCTGGGAGGCTTGTCTTCTCACAGCGCGCAGCTGAGTGCTTAGTTTTCTGCCCGCTGAGCCCGTGGGAAGAATTCCAAAATCCAAACATGAGTGTTGCTGTCTGACCTCCAGTCTGAAGTCCCTTCATCCCAGTTTTGCTGACATCACGAGGAGGTGCTATAGGCTGTGTGCACGCTGATACCACCCATGAGAAGGAAAAGGACTGAGGCCCCATTTCATGACACACTGTGTCCCCGGCGGGCAGATGGTCAAGGGCAGGCTCAGCATAGTCGCTGACAGCATCGGGCATCTTCAGCATGTGCCCCTCAGGTCGGATGAAATTAGTCCCTGCCCCTCAGCGCTGTGTGAGATGCCGGCTGAACACGGCACTGGCGCACAGGGCTGGGGTTTCTCTCCTCCAGGGAATCTCTCTCCGGAGCTGCTGCACAGTTCGGGCTCTGGGCCCTCATGCCTTCTTCTTCCCCTCTGTAGGTTTGTGTCCCACAGTTGGCCACAGACGATGTCGATGAATGAAGTCAAAGAGTCCCTCCGTGCTGTGGAGCAGAAGTACAAGCTCTTCCAGCAGCAGCAGTTCACCTTCATCGGGGCCCTGGAGCACTGCAGGGAGAACGCGCATGACAAGATCCGGCCCATCTCCAGCATTGGACAGGTGCCTCGTGGGGCCTGTGAGCAGGTCCTGGGGGCCTCACCCAGCCCGTGCCCCTTGCAGGAAAGATGAAATGGAGGCGGAGGGTGCGGGCACAGTGGTGCTACAGTGCAGACTCAGATCCTAACAGATGACACAAGTCCTTCATTTATCTCCTACCAGACACTGAGTGGATGACACAGTTAAAACTGAGCTGTAGACTCAGCCAGGGTCTGAGTGCCTGCCACTTTGAGCTCAGGACCACTAACTGAGTCTCCTCAGCCATTATGCAGATGCAGGAAAGCACCCTGTAAACCTCTCAGCCCTGGGGTGCTCCGTGGCTGAATGGATGGGGTGCCTGCCACCGATCTCTCTGGGGACAGAGAAAGTGCAACAGGCTAAACCACTGCTTGTGGCTCTGATGGGCCTTGTATTTCACCCTATATCCTAGAGGAGTCATGGTTGTATACACTCGCTTAGAAGGGCTTGAGGCTTTCTAGGAAGGTAGGGCTTGAGCCACAGGGCAGTCAGCAGCGAAAGACCCCAGTCAGCTCTCAAGGAAATTGCTCAGAGTGGGCGGGGCTCAGAGCTGCTCAGGAGAGGCAGCCATGAAGAGAAGGCAACACTGCCGGCAGCATCCTGAAGTTTTTTTTTTCCCCTCCAACTTAAAAAATGGTAATATACACACAGAAAAGGAACATCCACGTGAGTTCACCTGGATCCACCAGCTTGTAGCGTGGAGCTCATGTGCTCATGTGCCCAACCCTGAACTGGCTGCACGTCACCGGCCGTGTCCCTGGGAGCTCAGCCTTCCAAAGGTGCTGGGCAGGTTTTCAGATGCCAGAAGTACTAGGAGTCCCACCTACCTGGTGGACCCTGGCCCAGCGTTCCGACTCCTCACCTGCCCTCTCTAAGCCAGAAGTGTGCCACACCACCTGCACACACTTAGGTACCCAGTGCCACAGCCTGGATAGCTGTAGGTACCCACGCAGGTGTGTGGCATAAGTCTCTCCATGACATTGCCGTGGAGGAACCACCTCAGACCAGTGGGGAAGTCCCCTGAGCAACAGGGAAGCCTGTTTAAATAGGGTGTTTGGGAGCTAGGATGCAGAAGGTCCCCCTGCATCATCAGACCGGAGAGAACTAAGTGGGTGTGAAATAAATGGTCAGTGTATGGGACCGGGACTCAGGTCAGTTCCCACCCAGCAGAGATCAGGTGCTAGGCATAAGCAGAGAGAGGTAAGCAGAGAAAGTACATGAGCCAGGAAGGACCTTCTCCTCCGCCAAGAAGACTTGACAGAAGATCTGAGAATCCAGTGTTCTTAGCCTCCAGAATGGCTTCTTTTAGATAGGTTTCCATACTTCCTAAACATGTTTGCTTGGGGTTTTAAAGTATTGTTTTGGCACGGAAGCTCCGTGTGGCGGAGGCCACATCTCTCCTCATGTGGCTATTCCTTCTCTCAGTTCCCTCACACACCTGTCTCCTCCGCTCCCTGTAAACACAAAGATCCCCATTCCTTCCGATTCTTCCTCAGGAGGGTGACCCCCAGCCACGTCCTCAGATGTGTCCCGTGTCAGGGCCAGGCCCCTTCTGACTTGGCTGGTGGCTGATGGGCATATTCCACTGCTCAGAACCTCCACTACTCTGAGTATTTACCTGTAAAACAAGGATTTAATAAAGTACCTACCCACTGGTGGCTAAATTTAGGTAAGAAGTGAAACTAGGCCAGGCATCTAGGGCACTGAATGGCACTAGCTGCATCGTGGTCTGTACAGGAAGCTGGCAGTGGAAGGGAAGGCTGGGGTGCCGCTGGCCTGGGGGTGCATCTCCCGGCTCGTCACACTGGGCTTTGCAGGTGCAGAGCTACATGGAGCATCACTGCTACAACTCCACGGACCGGCGGATCCTGCTCATGTTCCTGGACATCTGTTTGGAGCTGAACAAGCTCTGCCAGCACTTCGAGGCCATGCACTCTGGAACCCCGGTCACCAACAACATCCTTGAGAAGTGCAAAGCCCTGGTCAGCCAGAGCAATGACCTGAGCAGCCTGAGGGCGAAGTAAGTCTGGGGTCCTGCTGGAGAGGCTCTGCTGCGTGGGGGCCTGAGCTGGGTGCGGGTTGTGTGCCACTGCTCAGACTGAGGGGGAAATGGCCTCCATGAAACCTTTGTAAAGCCAGGTCACACAGTAGGACGCAAGTGCCTCGCCAGACTTAGCACCAGGCCAGGGGAGAAAGGCTTCCAGACAGGTGTTGAAGACGCCCACGAGCTCCTCTCTGGGCATAAAGAAAAGGACCCAGGGCCCATCCCACGCCATGGTGGGTCCTTCCCCCAAGCCTGGGGGAACAGTGTGCAGGGTGCCGAGCCTTGGGGACCTTCAGATACCAGGGTGGGAGGGCCAAAGGACTAGCTGGTGCATCCTGCAAAGATGACAGCAGATTCCTCCACCCCTAATCCAGGTCCCCCCCAACCATGGGTCAGTGGCCCACAGTTCCTACCTTTCCCATCAGAAATACCCGGGGCCCTCAGCCCCAGCCCTGCTGAACCAGAAATCATGCACAGCCCGTCCTGAAAGCTTGCGGAGTGACTGCATGGCTCACCACCGCCCTGGCCGTCCTGTAGGTATCCTCACGACGTGGTGAACCACCTCAGCTGTGACGAGGCCAGGAACCACTATGGGGGTGTGGTCAGCCTCATCCCCCTTGTCCTGGACTCCATGAAAGAATGGATCGCCCACTCGGAGAAGCTGCCCCGCAAGGCACTGCAGCAAGTGAGTGTGCCCCCAGCTCAGCAGAAAGCCACCGGGGCAGCTGCTCAATCTTTGGCGCGGCTAAGAAAACTCAAGTGTAGGCAACTTGTCAAAGACAGCCTCAGAGCTAGGGGGAAAGACAAAGGACGTTCTAAACCACCCTGGCGACCACCCGGTGGGAAACTGTGACTCCACCATGGGGTGCCCTGCTTAATCAGCTTGGTTCGCACTGTTTGACTCATTCCTACTGCTGCCCGTGGTCCCTGCCCTGAACCCCGGAAGGGGCCAATACACTGTTGAGAATCTCCCTCCTCTCTGGCTTTCACCTCTGACTTTTTGATTCTAATCTTTGTGCTGTTGAAGAGGATTCCCACTGAAGAAGCTGCCTAAAGACTGTGGTGTTGGTAGTGGGTGTCCCAGAGGAGGGGCACTGAACTAGGGCTCCCTACTGTGCCAGCCTGCTCCAGCTGCAGCTCCAGCTTGGCAGTGAGCACTCTTGTCCTGCCAGGGCAGTGAGTGCAGGCCTGAGCGCACTCTGGTAGGACAGGGCTGCTCCTGCTGCTCAATGGAAGCTCAAGGGCCAGCCTGTGTCCAGGTCCCTGGGCCAAAATCAAGGCAATGGCCTTGGTCGTCCCTGTCCTTTACTTAGAAAAGGGGGACCAAGACAGCAGCTGGAAGAAAATCCATTCTGTGGCTCTTGGGCAGGCAAGGACTAGACACTGAAATGTACCCTTGGCTTCTGAGTGTGCCAGAAGTCATGCTGACTGTTGGTTTTTCCCTTCACAGGGGACGACTTAGCTTCAGTATTGTTCCTTCCTTGGGGGGAGACAGTCAAGAATAAAGTGTTCTACCGCCTCTCTGCTTGGCATGCTTTCGCTGTTTTTCCTAAGACATCCAGGTTCCCAGGGCAGCACCCACAAAGTCCCCTCACTGACAGGGGACAAAGGGTACACCCATCTCCAGACGGGCAAAAAGAGGTGCATGCTGCAGGGCCAGGGCCAACCTGTAGATGCTTCTCCAAGGGGAGAAAAGTGACTCCTTGCCTAGTGAGACCTGTTCAGACAAGAAAACCTGAATTTTTCACACAGACCCTAAACTGCCACTTTGGAGTCTGTCTCCCGGGAGCTGCCTCTGTCACCAAGACAAGCAGACCAGTGCTGAACTCTAGGCACGCACCTGACAGCTCCACTGTGACGCCCTCCTCCTCCCCAGGTGTCAGGCTGCATGAATGGGGGCCAGGGTGGACTTCTGAATCAAGTAGGGGGCATTCCTGCCATCTGCTGAATGCCTGTGGGACACGGAGCAGGTGGTGACCATAGCTGTGCCTCCCTTTGGCACATACAACTGCAGCTGGCAGGGAGACAGTGGGATGCAGCAGAATAAACATATGTGGGCTTCTGTAGAAAAGGACTACAGGAGGCCCGAGATGGGTACAGACATCAGCTGGCGACTTTCAGGGATTTTCTGGTAGATGACACCAAGTAATTCTTTGGGGAAGAGCAGAGATTTGGATGTCACTCATCTCCCAGGACATAAACATCTTGACAGGGACTAGATCTACAGCCCACGCTTGTCCACATCCTCCTCCTGCCAGCCACAGCAACCCCTCCAGACCCAGACTGGTGTGTCTTGGGACTGACCCCTGCTTCATCTTCCACACCCTTGACACACTCAAGGCCAGCGTGCTGAACCAACACAGAGTAGTAGTGCAAAACAATAACTTTTTATTTGTTCACAGTTAAACACAAGCAACTGCCTTGACACTTGACATCCTGGGAAGGGCAGCAAGCCCTTCTGATCCCAATTCCCATTCACTGAGATTGTACCACGTGCTCTTGCAATTCATAGTCATGGCATCCGGCGCGGACGGTTTGACATGCTTTCAATCAACATCAAGGCAGGAAAGTTTAAACCTTTGACAAGAAGTGACTTTCTTCCATTTAACTAAAAGCATTCTGTTTAAAAAATCAAGTTCTTTTCACTGATGAAATCCCTTTCAACTGCAAGTTACCCACATATGGTTCATCCATGATTGAGTTACAAAACTAGATTTTAGCTTAGCAAAACCTGTTCCTCAGTAATGTATTTGTGGTCCACAGACATCTTCTGAAGAGAGATCACCGATTCTTCCTAGTGCAAAATGCCTGGTTGCCTCTTTGATGAGCCAGAGTATGTGCCACAACACCACACCCTCCCGTCCACACCCTGTGCAAGGTGTATGGGGTTCTGGGGTCTCCTTGGAAAGATCTACTCTAACGGCTACACCAGCCCGCTCATCCCAGATGGAGGACAGTGCAGCGGCACTGGAAGGGGCACAAGGCTCCTCAGTCTTCACTAACTCATCTCAAAGCCGAAAGTGGTCAGGTGTGGGAGGCTGGGGGTGTGGGGAACTGGGGGATCCCTGTGTATCTACAGCTGTTCTTCTCTTAGGTGAGCATTTATAGACTACAAGACCACGTGGCAAAAATAGGAACAGCCACTGCCTTGGGATTATTGGGGAGTTGCAGGTGGGGAAACAGGCCACGGGGGAGCAAGGATCCCAAGAGCAGCCCAAGGGCCAGGCCTTGCCTAAACTTGCTCTTTCACCGGTGAGAAAAGCTCACTTAGTGCCCTCGGTGGCTTTGCAGTGGTCTGGGGGAGGGGCGAGCATCACAGGACTCTAGATGTACACGGGACATGGACAAGTCAGATTGGGCTCATTTTCCAACACTTGTGGAGGTCAATTTGGACGGTGAAGATGAGGCATATGCAGGGGGGACCCAGCCTCTCTGGTGGATTGGGCTTGGGCTGTCTGAATCTCCCCAGCTCGTCCACACTGCCCCCCAACACTGTGTGCTAGCAAGAAAACCCAAGCATCCTCCCTGGCACTTCTGTTTGCTCTCAGTTCTCTCCAGCTCGGGGAGGTTCTGATGTCTCAGGGGGCCTCTCCACTGGCCAGTCACAGTACACATGATGCACTGCCGCACCGAAACACGCCCAGTTTCCTATCCTCTGCTCCGCCCTCGGGCCCTCTCCCCACAGCTGCTACACGCATCCTCTGAATTGCCATTTCGTCTTTCTCAGCACAAGCACTGCAAAGTGCACGCTGCGCCAATGTTCAGTCTGCGTGTCTGTTACTTTTTATCCTGCTTTGCCCTGGGAAGTTCTGGCCTCTGACTATGGTAGGGAGGTGAGGAGGAGGAAGCTAATTTTACTGTCAGTGGCTTCCAGGAGCTTTTGCTGGGCTGACAAAGGACCGTTTAAGAGTGGTCTGGACCACACCACACGCAGTAGGCACCCCCTGCAGCACTTCCCTGGCAGCTAGGCAGCCCTCTCCTGGGAGCTGCTGGCAAATCTAGACAAGTCACTGGCCCTGCTTCCATGACACTGGTCATCTCCAAGAACTTCACTTACAACCTCTGAAGTCAATGCCTCCTACTTCTGAGTTTGTTTGTCATCTTCAGGACCATGTATTTCTCCTAGTTCCACAGTAACCATTTTTGTAGATACAGCACAACCTTATCAGGAGCTTCTCAAAAGCCCTCAAAGGTTCTAGTAGAGATGTGCTTATTTCTCACAGCAGCTCTGTACCTTCCTACTCCTTTTCCGTCTTCTTCCATGCTCCCAAACAACACAGCAGCGCTTTTTACACAATCCACGCTGAACAAGACACAGCCCCAGGCTCCCTGGGCCCTGCTGACCCTGGCTGATGTTATCTTGGCTTTCATAGCCTGGGATCAAAGTGATTTAGGATGGAGGCCACCTGCCACCTGACCCAACAATATAGACGCCCGGCTTGTTTATCGGTGTCAAGACAGGTTCCGTCCAGCACACTACCTGTTCTAACACCCTTGTCCAGGCCGCATTCGCCGCTCAGGAATTGCTCCCCTACCAATATATTGCCTTTCAAACAACTGCCTGTCGCACCAGGAGTGATGCAATACCCAGCAACACATGGTCACAGACTCTTGCAGGTCTATCACATTCCAAACACGGGCAAGCTCTACTGCCACACTGGAATCCTTTGCAACATAAAAACCTGTATTTTGAGTAGAGGAACTTGAATGTGGCTCCAGGAACCAATCTCCCAAGCTTAGCTGGGAGGCCTGCTGGAGCACAAAGGAGCTGAACATACTCGGCCCACCCGGGTGGGAGGAGACACGCAGGAACTCCAGCAAACCACGCTGCTACTTTCTTTTAGTTCATAAGTCCATTTATAAAATCAATTGTTTCCTCTGCTAATTAAGGAAAAGGCTTGCAGGTAAGTGCATGGTATCTTTGTTCCGTGGCACAGATCTCTTAGGCCTGGGATGGGGAAAAGCACTTAAAACTGATTTCAGTAGTTAATCTGTAACATTTCCTTCCTGCTCTGAATTTGTTCATGCTGTCCTCTCACATGGAACCAGGAAGCTAGGATGTACTGGACAAAGCTGAATTAGAAGTTGGCCGTGCTGGGATTTCAGCCTGGACAGCCAGCAGCACTGGGCTCTGTGGGCCATAGCAGCAGCACTGCGCCGTCCCCCAGACCAGTGTCAGCCAGCCAGCCACACTGCAGGCCCTGTCCCAGTGGGTCCCCACCGCTCCACTTGGAGTCTAATGGCCTGGGCCCTCCAGTCAGGTATGCCAGGATACTCACTGTCACCCTTAAATACAGAAAAATCTTTTCCCCTCACGTGCTGCTAGCTAAGACCTCGTACCACGGGTTTCTTTTTCTCATGACTGAACACTCCTTTTTTCCAAAAGGCTTTTTTTTGCCATATTTCTCCTGGGCTGGACTGGAACACCAGGCAGAGCATTTAGGTTTCTAGTGTTTATTCAGGGCATCTGATGGGCTTGGATTCCCTACTGCCATCCATGTCTGAACGGTGTCACTTCTCATGAGCACGCGGGAAGCCTGGTGGGGACAGGCAGCTGGCCTTCCCAATACCCTCCCGGAATCGGCTTCCGGTTGCTCTGCCATTCGTAGCATGGGAAAGGGTGACGGCATCATGTTCCTGAGAGAGCCAGCCCTGAAGGTGAGAAATGGCACGAAAAAGCTGCTTCCTTTTTGGTGACCCAGAGCTGACAGTAGTGAGGCAACCCTCAGTCTGAAGAATGGGTCACATAAGCTCTAAAGAAACTCTGGACATCGTAGGCTCTCTGTCCCAGTGTCATGGAATAGACAACACAAAAGAGGCACAGGGAACTCGAGGGAAGGCAGCCAGACCCAAGGGCAAACCAAAGGTTCAGCGACAGGACAGCAGCCAGGGGGACGGCTCCACACGCACGGGAGCTCCTGGAACCTCTCCCAGGGACCTCCCCACCACCTGCGGCACAGGGTTGCCACCTTTGTGCCAGCGTGGGCTCAGCGTGGTACCAGCGTTCAAGCAAACACCAAATAAATAAGAGGTAGTGGGGAAAGGAGGGACAAGCACTTTCCCAAAGGGTACAGGCATGTGCGGTCTCCACAGCGCCAGCCATACTCGGGAAATAATCGGTGCCTGTTCGCGCACACTTTCGCAGAAGCATATCCAAAATGCCTAAAGAATGAAAGGGTGAAAGAACCCTTGTTTTTCTAGATCTGCTGCCGTAGATACTGAACTTCAGAACCCAAACGCAGGGAGTCTCCCATAAACACTTTCAACTGAAGACTGTCTGCAGGCCACGCCCTCAGAGAAGGGACATATGGAACTTACCTGCAAGGCTACCAGCTGCCCGGTCTACCCAGAGCCACAGTGATCTGCGCATCAGGGAAGCAGAGCGGTGTCGGACTCACGGGTGGGATTTGGCCTCATATTGCACAGGTTCAAAGGACGCAACCATTCGGGGGAGAAGAAGAAATAAAGCTACTGAGGAACGCCAACTGGCCCTTGATTAGTACACACTGATGGGTAAATGACAGGCTGGGGGCAAGGGCGACAGGAAGGTGAAGAGGCATTTCAATGCCAGATCGGAAACCGTTCCATACTCGCATTCGGTCAGATGTCAAGGACCTCCATCCCGTTTCCACACGATCAACCACTCACTCAGACCCTGGAGACGGGAACATCTTGAACATGCACTCACACCACCTGTTCTATGCCAACAAGACACAGGTTAACACTGACTGAGCCTCCCCCTTAGCTGTGTTCGTGATGAGCCTCATTGTAGTCCATGATACGAAGCTGTCCAACGCTGTCCAGGTTGGGGGGAGAAGGGTGCGGGCCATCTAGGTTCAGAGAAATCTTGGCCTCCACACCCAGGTCTTTGCCAAGATCTGTCTTTAGGCTCTCAGGGAGGCTGCAGGTGGTCAAGCCGTCCTCATCACACTGGCTCTCACTCTTATTTCGAAACAGCTCTCGGGCTTTCATGCCCAGAAAGCTTTTCGAACTGGGCAGTGAGCCGACAGTCGGGATGCTGGCGGGGGGCTCACTCATGGTGGCTTCTCTCCGGCTGCTGAAGGGGCCCGCTCTCTGGCTTGGGGGCTTCTCCGGGGTGGAAAGCTCACTGCTGCTGCTGCTGCCACCACCTCCAGCTCCTCGGCCTCCACTACCGCCCCGCATGCTGCCAGGTCTGGGGGTCTTGGTCTCCCCATTGTGCCCAGAGACCTCTTCACTGTGCCCTTCCATGGAATCTGGGCAGCCGTCATTACAATAGTCAAGCCTACAAGAAATCCGGGGAGGAAAAAGGAGTTGGTGACTGGTACCCACGTTTAGGAGATGTGGGGCTACATGGGACCCACTCCCACTGAACCGGACTCTGCTGGCCTGCCCTGCTGTATAACAGCAGCTCTTCACTCCTACCTTTCTTCTGCAACTTCTGCCGCCTCTGCTTTTTCCTCTTCGAGTTTTTGCAGGAGGCTATCTTTCTCCAACCTGCCATATAAGTCTAAAATCTCCAACTCGAACACCTGCGTGATCCTTTTCTGAGCCTCATACCTGCTCTCTGCAGCCTGCAGCTGTCCTCTGAAAGACAGAGACCCACCAGGAAGATGGAAGGCTCCACTTACTGGAGCCCCTCCCTGCCTGAACTTTTCCTGTGGAAGTTACCTTGCCTGGGCCTTCACATCCTCCAAGTACTTTTTCTGCTCCAGAAGAAGATGGTCTTTCTTGGCCAGATGAGATTCCAGTTCCAAAATCCGTTTCTGGGAGGTATCGAGCCTCTGATTCTGCTGGAGAACGTGGCTTCTGTTTTTCTCTAGTTCCTTCCGGTATGCAGCTTTCATCATTCCCACTTCCTAAGAGATTGCAGTTAGTACTAACAGAAATGAGCACCACGTCCTCTGTGACGAGCTGCTGTCAGCTCCGGGAAGCACTTCAGTGCCCAAATGACAGAAGTATAAGCAAGTACAATGTCCTGGAAGGTAATCTGATTAGGGAGTAACCTACAGACTCTTCAACTGTGAACAGACTTTCTGTACAAAAATAATCATCACAATGTATCTGTAAGAGCAAACAACCATAAACACCACGTGAGGGAAGCAGTTACATAAAATACATTTACGTCTGTAAGCTGTTAGAAAGGTTCCAGGATTGGTAAAAGACACAAAAGCAGACTATAAAAGGTTCACTCTGGATATATCATGGATATATTCACACGTACCTACACCAGTATTCACAAATGTGATAGGGTTATTTGCTTTATATTTTCCCCCCTCTCCTAACAACAGCTGAGGTAGAGCTAGAGAAGGCAACAGGAATGGAGAAGGTCTGTCCAAGAGAAGATATGTCCACAGTGCCAGATGGAGGGGCTCCCCACAGCAGAAAACCCAGAGCAAGGGTACACTAATGCACAGAAATCGAAGGTGGAAAGGTAATTCCCTAGTGACATGTGTTACGTGTGTGTGTGTGTTCACTACAGTGAAATGTATTTAACATAAAACTCACAGCCACATGCTTTCGTTTTTTTTTTTGAGATGGGGTCTCACTTTGTACTTCAGGCTGGCCCTGAACTCACTATGTACCCCAGGCGAGCCTGGAGCTCGAAGTAATCTTCCTGCCTTTGCCTCCCAGGTGCTGGGATTACAGGTATGAATCACCACGCGCAGCACTGTGGTGTGTGGCACTGGGGATCGAACTCGGGACCTTGCACTTGCCAGGCAGATGCCAGAACCACTGAGCTAAATCCCGGCCCCTCATGCTTGCTTTCTAAATAGGTAGTAACCACCAGTGCAAGGAGGTGCACTTTTATGAAGGCTCCTGACCTTAAATGGACCAGCAGACAGGTTTTCAGAGCACAGACTGCAACAGATGGAAGTGCCGGCGGGCTATGAGACGGCATGGCCACTCCAGCTGAGCTCAGCGGCTCCACACTTCAGCACAGGCAACAGCAATCAGTCCTCCACATCCACAGACTTAGCCGACCACACATCCAAAATGTTGAGAAAGAAACTAATGACCATGCACACTTTTCCTGTCACCGTTTCCTAAATGATACAGTGCAACAACTACTTACACAGCATACTCACTAGGTATTAAGTAATCTAGACATGATCGAATGTGTGGGACAGTATATGTACGTCATGGTAAGTAAATACTATACCATTCTACACAAGGGATGTTCTGGAGTTGACCTCTGAGGACACTGAGGGACGACTATTTATGGCAAATCATCCAAGGAATTGCATCTGGAAGGTCCACGGGTTCACAACAACCCATTCCAGCAGGTGGCCATCCCCACTTAATTCTTGGATGCCTGCCCCTCCTCTCCATCCCAAATCCAGGCCCAGGGGCAAAGCCTAGCTGGCTGGAGGTACAGATGGGTACTGCTGCACACATGACTCAATCTTGGCAAACAAGGGCTGGTGAAGTATGCAGAGGTCTCTCTGAGAGAGACCTCCCTGCTGAGCAAGACAGGAGAGATGCTCTCCTCTTCCTCAAGACACCAAGTATCCAGCCAGCACAAGTGATCTCCGCCACTGCCTGGCAACAAGGGAATAGCTGGGCAGAAAATAAAGTAGACAGCATAGGTAGGGCAGTGCAGGAGTGTCAGAGCACCCAGGTGCTGGCCCAACCGCAAACTGGACCAACCCAGAACCTGCCTGCCTCAGCACTTTTTGTCAAGTGAAACAATGAAAAGCCTTATTGTGAGGCCATTCTGGCTTGTTTTCCTCGTGTGATTTACAACTGGAAGGCATCATCATCATCATCCTTGTTTCACTGTGACACAGGTCCCAACGCAGGCAGGTGACTGTTGAAGGTCCCCAAGCATTCAAGGGTGCCCAACGGCAGCCCCCACCACAGAACCATTCTCTCTATGCTTCTGCCAAGAGGTACAGCAGCCCCAGCGAGCTCTTCAGAGGGGTTCCCAGGCCCTTCCCACCTTCTTCTCCCAAAGCCACTCTACCTTCACAAGTGACTGCTGCTGTCTAGAGGAAGTTCCACATGCAACAACCTTCTAGGGAAGTCTGACAGCCAAATCCCAAACAGATTTTTTTGGTGTGTACATTTGTCCCCAAAAGACACTTTACAAAGCATATGCCCAAGAAATCCTGAATACAGACCCATTTGTGAGGCAGAGGCTGTGACAGGAAGCATCTGAGCATTTCCTACTAAAATTCTGTTCCCAACTCTTTGCCAGCATTACCTGAGGCTATTTATAAAGTGACATGGAACATCCGTCCTGACACCACTGGAGAGACACTAATTAATGTGAGATCATCTTGTCTGTGGCCTTGTCGCCAGGATTGAATGACCATCAGCAGGGATGGTCAACACAAAGGAGAGAAAGTCATACATACCTGGTGTGTAAAAGGACATGCCCAAGCCCAAGCCCCAAGCAGCATGTTTCTCTCTCCACAGGACAAGAGAGGACACACTTCTGCACCTGTCCTACAACGATCCTACCAGCTTCCTATTTACATCAGACTATTTCAGAGGCACCAACAAGGGAACACACATGCACACAACAGCTGGGCAGTGCTTTTGCAGGGGCAAGAGAGGAGCGGTGGCCACAGCCACACTGTCTCTGAGGAATATTCGCAAAGCCAGTGCCTGGGACACACTGCCCAGGCTACAGGCTTGTCCTTCTGAGTGCCACGTACCTTGGTGGTGTCTGCATGCTTGTTCTGCAGTTGTTCCAAATACAGCTCGTTGACCTCCCCAAGCACCAACAGCTGTCTGTTCAAGAACTCCATCTGCTGCTGGACCGACTCACTGTTGGAGAGCTGACCAAAACACATACACTGTGAAAACTCCAGCTCTGCAAAACTGGAAGCACATTAAGCAGGAACCTCGCTAGGACCACAAGGGTCCAACACGAGGGGCAGAATAAGCAATTCCCATGCTTCCCAATTCTCCAAGATTGAGGCTAATGGGGAACGAAGGCATCCAAAGAGTAACAGAAATGGGCAGAAACGCACTTCCAAAACTGTGCTATGCAAAGGGGAAGCAGAACTATGTCTACCTGATGGTCACAGAACACCTGGGGCAGATGGACAGCAGGGACACTGGGTCCATGGACAGAACCCCAGGGAAACTCAGCTGCTGTTGAATAAATGGTGCACAGCAAGTTCACTGAATACCAAAAGAGGGTCACAGCTCCAAACCTTTGCACATTTTCACATTATGTACACGAGGTGCTGAGAAAGGGCTCCCTAGGATATGCATGGCCTGGAGTTTAGCAGATTCTTCTTTGCTAGGGGGTGCTGTCTGCACACCAGAACATATGGTGGCACCCTGACCCCTCCTACGAGCTGCCAGTGGCACCAAAAACATCCTTTGACATTGCCACGTGTCCTCTAAAGGCGAGAGGGGCAGGATCACTTCCTGCTGCACTGACCACAGACACTCAAGCATGACAGCCACCCCATCTGAAGGGAGAGGGAGGCAGTGTCCCTCTCCACTTACCTTCTGAGAGACCTGGCTCAGCAGCAGCTCGGTGTGGCACACCTTGTTGTTGGCCTTCTTCAGCTCCACTCGCAGCTCTGCGATCATGTTCCTGCAGTCCTCCAGCTTTGTCTACCCAAACAGATGTGGTCATGAAGCCATGGCAGCACTGGCAGCCTGCCTGGCGGCCAGCCCACGCAGCACAGGGAGTGCCCAGTTCCCCAATTGCTCTCCTATTCTGGAATGTCAGCATTTGACTTCTTTGTCATAAAAAGTAAGCTGCAGTTGATTTCTAAGTCCCTTATTATTTAATTAAAACAAATAACAACAACAACAAAAACCCAAAGAAAAAAAAGACCTTAGTTCCCAATCTGCACAATGAAGAGCCCTGGGGCTGCAAGCAAATGCCCAGGGATGTCCAGACATGGTGTATGATTTTGAGGGTGACACAGTGACATCTGTGGGACATGATGTGAACTACTAATCAGCTGGAGGTAGTTGACTGCTCAGTGTTGGATCATGCTGTGTGCCTGGATGAAGCTGTACCTCTGCAAAGCTGGGCTTTGGGTGGCCGATATGGTACAAAAGCACCATGAGAGACCAGCATGAAACAGGAAATGAGGTGTCACTGTCCACTCCAATTTCAAGCCTGAGATCTGTGTTTAAGTGCCACCAGATGCACATGGCCTTGGGAACTGCAGTTATTTGAATTTTTAAAAAAAGTCAGTGTAGGTTTTAAGGCCGGATGTGACTCAGTTGGTTCTGTGCCTGCCCAGCAAGCACAGGGTCCTGAATTTGATCTTCAGTACCAAACAAATAAACGAACAAACACCCAACCCCCCCAAAACCAATAAACAATGTAGGTGCGTATGTATTATTTTCAAACATCTATTAAGCTATCAGGACATGAACAGCTGCTAATTTGTTCGATCCCTTCATGAGTGAACTATCACGTTTCTGTGGGCTGCACAGTGAATGGTACTAAGGGAGCTATGAACTAAGGACACTCGGAACTCCGCCTCAGGAGGACATAGTGACCTGAATCTGTCTACCACGATTCCAGACTGACGTGCTCGTCTTATTTGAGCTGACCAGGGCACAACAGTTAAGAAGCTCCCTGCTACCCTCCCCGTGCTCAGCCCCTCAGCTACCTGTCTGCACCTGTAACTCTGCACCTGTACCTGTAACTCCTGGCTCTGGTTGTAGAATTCTTCCCGGTCATGCTGCAACTGTCTGATCTGGCTGTGGAGCTGGGTCACCATGGTGTCACGCTGCTCCTGCAGCTGACTATACCTCGCTTGCTCTTTCTGCAGACTCATCTTCCACATTTGGATGTCTTTCTCTTGTAACTTCAGCTGATCTTTCTAGCAGAGACCAGAGGTGCCATCATTTTAGCTACCATCCAACATGAGCAGTGTGCTATAAACCTCTTCCACAGTCATGTGCTACCTGGAACCGCAACTACAGACGCAGTGTCTGATGTCTCACTGGCTTTTAGGCAAGGTCTCTCCAATTTTGCACTAGCAAATGGACTGTAAGCTGTTTAAACAGCCTTTCAAAAGGACCAAGTTGCTTTCCATACTTTTAGAAGCCCTAACCACCAGACCTCCAATACATGGTCCTGATCAGTTCACTAAAACACCAAAGATTCACTGGACACTTACATCATGCAAGACACAGGAAAGTTCTTACTGTATACCATTTCTTTTAATCATCAGAACTTAAAAACTAGATGCTACAATTACAATTTCTCAGTGCTATTACAAGTACTCCTTCTCAGAATTGGTGACAAGGTTTCAAGAGGTCAAAGTTTTCCTCCAAGATAATAAACTGGTAAAGCCTATACTCCAAGTCCAAATCTCACTGGCTTCATGCCCAATGCACTGTACCAATTCTGTGCAGATGAAACAGCTTTAGAACTGGCTGACATCTGGAAAAAAAATTACCTTTCTACCCTTTCACATTCATACTCATTTACAAGCAAACGAACAAAAAAGCCACTTGCTCCTATGGCTTTGAAGACCACGAGGGAATTCTGTGGTCCAGCAGCTTGTGCTACACCTCAGAGACGAAGGTCCAGACCCAGCACCCCAGCAACAGAGCTGGAACTGAGAACTCTGACTCGCCTGGCCACTGTCCTGAAGGCTGCCATGCTGGCACAGACGCAGAGGCCTGTCCTGGTGCTCACCATAGCAGCATTGTGTTCCTCCAGAGCTGCAGCCCGGATCACCTTGCGGAGGAGCCGTCTGTTGCGGAGAGCATGCTGCTGCCTCTTAAAGCGCTCATACAGCAACTGGTTGTGCAGTAAAAGCAACTGGTCTCGGAGGGTGCGGATCTCATCTGAGGGAGGGGAGCCTGATTTCACAGCAGAGGGAGAAGGGCAGAAAGATCTTTCACGCATGGCTCCATCAAGTCCCTCCCATATTAGTCGAAGAAACACAATTCTTTTAAATATGAATTACTCTGTGAGTGACTGCTGGTTCCTAGCAGCAGCCACTATTAGGAGGCAGAAGGCATTTCCCAGCTATCCCATTTCACAGGGGGGTCAAGGTTGTGCTCATGGAGTGGCACTTCATTGAGATGCCACTCTTCTTCCCTACATGCCTCATCACTCACACACACACACACACACAGTTTGGACTCCCGGCATTCACTTGGGTCCTTTCTGGGGACCTGGCACAAAACTGCACTTCTACTTTGCACACAACACTGCCATGTTTCACAAATAGGAAATGCTGACTTTGCAACACTTTTGATCCCCTTGCCAAGCAGATAACTGGCTGGAGGAGGACCAAGGGAGATGCTTCTCAGAGGGAACCGCCTTCAAGGACGGAAAAGGTGACAAGCGAGCAGGATGGACACGGTGCTAAAGAAAACCTTACCTCCAAAGTGGGTCCAGTCGACAGACTTGCTGGGTAAGGATAACCTAGGAATAAAGTTTTAGATAATGAAGTTATGATTTGATCTAGATGAACTTATCTGGATGTTTCACTACAGCAAGGTCACATCATTTACTTGTGCTCAGAATCCTCAAAGGCCTAAGAAAAGATCAAACTCAGAGCACAGAAAGGTGGTGCAGCCTGAGCACAGAACAGACAGTGAGCCCACTGTGATTGGCCAAAGCCTCGAGGAGGAAAAGCCACTGTGTGCTCTCCTACCTCAGTGTGGCCTGCACCTTGAGGTCAATTCTCCAAGGGTAAGCAGGAGCTGTTCCTGACCCCTCTGTGGAATACACAGAGAAACTATTGTTTGAGACGCTACTCTCACCCACATTTAAGAAAAATCAATTGACTTATTTTAACCTATTGCAACAAATCTAATTTAAAAAGACAAAGCTTAGGGCTGGGGACTTAGCTCAGTGGTTCTGGCGTCTGCCTGGCAAGTGCAAGATCCTGAGTTTGATCCCCAGTGCCACATACCACAATACTGGGCATGGTGACTCCCACCCAACAGCAATCAGTACCACATACCACAATGCCCAGAGGCCTGGGATACACAGTGAGTTCAGGGCCAGCCTGAACTACAAAGAGACACGCTGTCTCAAAAAAAAAAAAAAAAAAAAAAAGACCAAAGCTTAGCTAGGCATAGTGACTCATATCTGTAATCCCAGCACTCAGGAGGCTGAGGCAGAAGGATCAAAGCAGTTTGAGACCAGCCAGGGTACACACAGTGAGTTCAAGACCAGCCTAAACTATACAGCAAGAGCCTGTCTCAAAAGCAACAAAAATGAGTAGTTTAAATAGTGTAATTCTTGTCAGATTCCACTGTGGGATATTATACAGAAGATAGATAAAAACTAACATTTTCCAAGAACCTATGCAGAAATAACATAGGATCCAAATTTTGGACAGGTTGGCCCCTTACCCCTTCCCCAGACACCCTCTGAGAAGGGCACTGAGAAATGGTGTCTCAGAGCCCTGTGTGACAGGGGGCTAGTAGGCCACTTGAATTTGCATAAAATGCTCACAATCTGATCTTTACCCAATGAACCACATTACCAGAATGTAACAGGACAATCTGTAGTTAGAGGGGAACTTGCTATCTCCTTTGAAATACTGGGGTGCATTTTTAATCTCCATCCTCACAGGACAGTGGCCCAAGCAGCACAGTGACCCAAATAACCTATACCACACAGCCTCCTTCTGCGGCAGACACTCTCGGGGCCTTCACAGGACCCGGCGGGAACCCAGGGAGCAGTGCCTCTGTGGTAAGCGGGAGGTGGGAGTCGGCTCCCACCCTCGGTCTGGGTGGGATGGCAGCAGGCTTACTTGCTAAGCTCCTTGCTGTGTGCGTCTGCTCCCTGCTGTATCAGTCTGTCCAGTACTTCCATTGGGGAGGTAGAAGGCGCGGAGTCTTCCTCAGTGCTTCCTTTGGCTTTCTTTAACAGCTCCTCTGTCTTCTTGCTGACAAAGTGACAAGCAGTCTTTGGCAAGGCCACCTCAAAGAGATGATCATAAGGGGGAGGCTGCCCACTTCCAAAGTCTACTCCCCTCCGAGGTGGAATTTTGCAGGGGCTGGGAGTGAGGATGTTGGTCTCCACGGAAGTCTGGCGGTCCCTGTCCCCAGCAGGGCTGGCGTCGGCTCCGCCACAGGGTAGGTCTATGGGAGTAAAGGCTTGCTTTGGTGTATCGGGCCCAAGCTTGTCCAGGGAGGAGTGTAAAGGCTCAGGGTTCACGCTGGAGCTCTGTGTCCCAGAGGCAGCCGAGTGTGTCTTCCGCTGAGAGCCTGGGAGACTGTCTCGGTAGAAGGGAGAGTCAAAGCCGCCTCGAGGAACCACAGGCTCAGCCTCTGCGGGGGTGATCTCAGACAGCTCTCTAGATATTGCAGCTAAAAGGGGAGCAGGAAACAAGGAAGGTTCAGTGAATG
Source organism: Petromus typicus (assembly GCA_004026965.1). Taxonomy (NCBI): domain Eukaryota; kingdom Metazoa; phylum Chordata; class Mammalia; order Rodentia; family Petromuridae; genus Petromus; species Petromus typicus. The sequence goes on from PVIR01002678.1 coordinate 78,493, forward strand.
TCCAAAAGGGCAAGCCTAAGCAGCACCAGGGCCACAGGCATCCCTCTGCCCAGCGCAGGTCCTTCTAAGACACCCACCATTTACCCAACAGAAGAAAAATCAAGTGAGCCCGGGCTGACCAGCACTCGGTTCTGGGACAAAACCAGGGTCGAGCTTCATCTCACAGGAGCCCCACACATGTTACCTTCTTCCTTATCTTTTTCAATGCTGTCTTCCTCCGAGGCCAGATTCCCTAAAAACCCTGGCAGATCACTCAGTGTGACAGAGCCTTTGGTGCCGGGCAGCTCTTCTGAAGAGAGACAAAGAGAACACTGGTCAGACAGGGCAGATGGTCGCTCCAGGTACAAAGGACTGAGACTGTAACAGAAAATGCCCACAGTCATTCCTCCTGCTGGACAGAGCAAGCCTCCTACAAAAGGCTGAACTATTAGAAGTCACCAGAAAGAATCCACAGAAAATAAAATTCTCAGGCTTTGGTGTGTTTGAGAATAGATAAAACCATGTAGTTTCACCAGCTTCTAGCATACTTAGAGGTACTTTAGGACAACAGCTCAAAAATTTTGGGGTGTGGTAGGGACTGAGCCTGCTATCTTAATCACTTTTGATGTTATTAATAGCTTTACTTTTAGAATTTGGTACTTGTTTCTTTGGTTCGTGTTTCTTTCTTTCTTTCTTTTGGAGGTAAGCGTATTAACTGTGTTGCACACTGGTCTTGAACTCAAGACATCCCCCCGTTAGGGAAAGCTTCTTGCCTCAGCCTCCTAACTAGCTAAGACCATAGGTGTGAACCACTCAACTATGCCTTGGACACAGAGAATCCAACTGGAAGAGACCAGCAAAGCGTGTGTTACCCAGGTATTTTACCTAGTCCTCTGTCACTAGGAAGATGGGGTTGTCTGTGGAGACACGGTCGTGCAGGCTCCGCCTTCTCTTCCTGAAAGACAAATGTGGTTTATGCGGCACAGTACCACATGCTCTGCACCTTCTCCAGCATATTGTCACGACATTGAAGAGAACCCAGTGCTTCTTAAACTGTCCTTACAGTCTTCAATTAAAAACCCCAAGAGTTTGCATATGAGGTTAAATCTGTCAACTGCTACTGTATCAAAAATTGAACAATATTTTAAAATATTTATTGACTTAAAAATAACATATATTGCCTGTTAATCCATGCAATATTTTGATTTTAAAAACTACATTTTCCAAAAAATAATAAATCCAGATGAAGGATGGAACTGTTCTACATTTCTGTGATCTCTTTACTGTCCAGCCCAATGAAAGACAGCTGGACTCTTCTCGCTGCTCTGTGTTCAGTTTGCCCCGCTCTGCCGGTTTGGCTGACGTGGGAAACCCGGAGTCCAGAGACATGTGTTTGCAAAAGTAAACACGGTGATAGGCTTTCATGCACTTGTCCATGACTACTGTATCCTTGATACAACACCAGAACCGGCACGGGGCAGTCTGCTAAAAGCTAGTCATAATGCAGAGAATCTTCTCAAACTCTATGAAGTAACTTTTCTTGCTGTGTACCCTGAATGTATTATTATTATTATTTTTTAGACAGAGTCTCACTTTGTAGTTCAGGCTGGCCTTGAACTTTGCCTCTGCCTCCCAGAGTGCTGGGATTACAAGCGTGAGCCACTACGCCTGGCATTTTTGGTCTGTGGTACTGATTGCTGGTGGGTGTGAGTCACCACGGCGGGCATTGCTGTATGTGGTTACCATAGACCAAACACGGAACCTTGTGTTTGCAAAGCAGGTGCCAGAACCACTGAGCTAAACTCCTAGCCCCCTGAATGCATTTTTGACTTAGGCATGATCTCACAACACACACACTAGACACTTAGGGAATACTGGTTTGACAAGTGATTTAGTTCTTTCAAATGCAGAAACACTTCATTATACAACATAAAAACAAAACAACAAAAACAAAAACCAAAATTCTTCCCAAGACTTCAGTCTCATCATAAAGGTTATCAGGCTGATGGTGGCAGATGAAAACATTTTTAATTTCCTAATTTTCATTTTAAAGTTGAATTTTATCATCAGCAATAAATGCTGTCATGTTGTTTAGGCTGAAGTGACGACATGATTAATAATTTTTAAGAAACTACTTGTTATTGGGCCTAGGATGCACACCTATCACTGTAGCCCTCAGGAGGCTGAGGTAGGGGGACTACTGCAAGTCTGAGGCTACCCTGGGCTTTGTAATGAGTTCAAGGCCACCCTGCGCTGCATGGTGGGAGCCTGTCACAGAAAAGCCAAAAAAAGCAACTGCCTGCCAATACCTAAGTTTCTCAGTTACTTCCTTCAAATAAAATTGGTGCTCCATTAAAGAAAGGAATTAGTTCAGTTCCAAGTCAAGTCATCACACCAAAGCTTGAAGCTACCATCATTCTTCAAGTATTCAATAAGCATTCTTATATGTTTCCTATTTTGTTACAAATATTAGATGTACATATTCTCAAGGGCACAGATGTTATAATTTTTAATGTTTAACATAGCACACGCATAGTAATTTTTAATTTCTTACTATTTTTATTCATTCATTTATTTGTTTACTTTTGAGACAAGGTCCATTATCTAGTCCAGACAGGCTATAAAACTGAGTAACGCAGGCAGGCTCATATTCATGATTCTCCTGCCTCAGCCCTCCTATGTTGGGATTACTGGCATGGTGCCACCACAAACAGGTCTTTCCTGTTTTTAAGGAAGAATGCAGTGCCCAGAAGCATCGCAGGGTGTCTGTTCTGATTTGCGCTAGGGGCCAGTATTTCACCCACCATGGATTTTGTAGCAGCAATGAATACGCCAATGCAGGGGGCAAACACCAGCTTAAAATGAAGGCAGTGTGCTTATGGATGCTTGCAAAGGGTTTCAGGGTCCCAGGGCCTGGCCAGACATAACTTGAGCATGCCTCGGGCTACTGCAACTATTCTGATTCACTCCCAGAAGTCCACCTGTCATAATCAGGCTTCAAAAAGTGAGGCCTGCAAGTGAGCCAGTCAGCTGCTCGGGCAGAGGGACAGCAGGGCCAGCACTCACCTTTCGGGGGGCTGTGGCTGCGGCCTGGGAGAGTGAGATGTGCAGGCAGTCATCTGAATGGCAGGGCAGGGCTGGAGGAGGAGAGGTTGCAGGGGTCCCCAGAGGAGTCCCTTTTCCACCTGCTCAGAGATCACGGTAAAAGACATGATCAGCTAGCTGAGCCCAGCTGTCAGAAAAACTGCCTCTTCTATTCTCAGCCTATTACTGCAAATAAGGCTTCTGAGTTCATTTCCTGAGGATCTAGACCTAGGTTGATGTCTCTCTCTTTCTCTTAGTTCTTTTCCTTTTCCCCGAGGTTCATTTTATTCATTCTGAAAATCTAAGAAGTTTGCATTAAGTGCCAAGAACAAGTTCAGGAATGCAAGTCGTCCCCAAACTCAATATGATATCTAAGATCATCTCATCTGTGGCAAAATGCAGGGTGCAAGGTGGGTCTTAGTACAGCAGGAAATGTTACTTCATAGAGTTTGAATCAAGATTCCACACTGTGACTAGCTCTTAGGAAATTGCCCCTTGCCAGTTCTGGTGCTGTATCAAGGATACAATAGTCACGGACAAGCATATGAAAGCCTGTCAGCATGTTTACTTTTGCAAGTGAGTGTCTCTGGACCCCAGGTTTTCCACGTCAGCCGAACCGGCATACTGGGACAAACTGAACCAGGAACAGCGAGAAGAGTCCAGCTGTGTTTCGTCAAATCTAAGAGGTACATACCAGTTGCGCCAAAGACTTTACTGTATGGGTGTGACAGATCAGGTGGGACATTTCCAGGAGACGTTGGGGGAGTGGTCATACCACAAACCATAGATGGGCTCCAAAGAGTAGCCTGGAAATAAGACAAAGTCCATCAGTATGGCAAATTAACACTGTTTCCTCCACAAAGCTTGTATCTAGTATTGTTTAAATATAATCTTTTCAAATGGAAAAAGGCATCTTGTTAAAGCTTTAACATACAAGTTGTATTCTGTACATCTAGATTTCAAGATAGCCTTGTGGTGACAGTAAACTTCTCTGCTATGATAATTATCCCTAAAAGGACCTCTTTGATGTGCAGTGTGAAACATTCCCGACCACATACTAAATCCTGACCCAAACGGTCAGCTTCACCCGGAGGCAAGGCAGAAACAGGCACACTGCTTGACACCATACTTGTGGCGGCTCAGGTAACGGCCGTGGCGGCTCAGGTAACAGCCGAGTTGATGGGAAACTCAAAGAATGAGCTAGCTGCCCTGGTGTACTGAACGATGTTGGCCGGGAGGTGGAGTAAGGGGTGGAAGTTGCATTCCCTGAAAGAAAAAGGAAGAACAAAGTGGGTCAGCATGGGGTTTCAGATTATTCTGATAAAAAATGATGGTCCTCTGTAACACTCATTGTCCCTATTTTTAAAGTCTGAGAAGCTTCCTAACGTTTCTCAGTTTAAAGTAGGAACATTTAGAAAAGGTTTTTTAAATGCTCTTTGGCAGCAGAAGTTCAAGGAGGACTGACAGGAATAACCCGAAGGGGCACACTTCAGTGACAGAACCTACAGATAAAGCCTAGATTTTAATATGAATCCAGCTCTGAACTCTCCAGCCCAGCAGGTCTCTCGTTACATGTCTGGAAAGTACAGGTCTCCTTAGACAAGCACTTGGAGCCTTTCTTTGTAAAATGGTGAAGATGTGTAGCTAAGTCAGTGGAAATATTACCTGGCTAGAGATCAAGGGTGATTAAACTTAAAGGAGGACATCACCAGAAGAAAATGGAGGTGAATTCAAATTGGAAATATCTGGGGAAAGTTCCTAGGAAATAAACTAAGCCTTACTCTAGGGAAGGAACATTGGGTCAACAGAGATAAACAATGTTTTCCAGAGACAAAGTTGCAAGAGAGCCCAGTACCAAAGTCACTTTTTACCATAGCTATTCTGTGTGTCAACGTAAGGGCTGGTGGTGAGATCCATGGGACGGTGAGGGAAGCGGGTGGATAGCTGGTGAGACACAGAGTAGCCATCTTCATATGAAGCTTCTGCAGGGTCCAGAGAGATTTTGGCACACTCTATTACAACATCATGAGTTTCTAATTTCTTCCACCTATAAAGGACAATGAAAGTCAAGAAAAGCAAGTGCAAATCCATTTAGTCACAGTGCACACTCAGAGGCCCAACTCAGCCAGCTGGGCCATACTAACGTGTGAAGAGTTGGCCATCCATCCTGCAAATCAACACCTCCTTATTGAAAACGGTTCTATCAAGTTAACAGAAACTAATCTGAAGAAAACATTTCATCAGTAAAGACTAAGCACGGACTTGATATAACAAGCTGCAGAGCAGCCCCCAAAGAAAATCTCCTTTGGAACCCAGGTGATCAAGGACAGGAAGAGCTGGGAAGCAACAGGCAGATAAAGCGGACTTGGGTCCCCATCCAAGCCTCAGGGTTCTTCTAATCCACCCCTGGAGCAGGTCAGGACTGAAAGACACAGCCTAGAGACACCTGAAGAAGTGCCAGAGTCCTGCTGTGTGAGCCACAATGATTCATTCTACAGAAAGACACACAGCATGGTGTACGGTCCTGCAGGACAGCACAGTGTGTGACAGAGACACAGGAACAAGCCACAGGAAAACCAGAGAATATACTCCCCACAGCACTGCTAGCTGCCTCCATGCAAAGTAGGCTTTCAACGTGGCTGCGATGCCAAACGCGGAAGGAGAAAAGGAACTTTCCGGGGCTGTGGACCTGTTCACTGTTGTGACTATAACTTTTGTCATAACTTAGTCAAACGGATTAACTTTATTCTATGTAAATTACACTAAAGTTGAAAAAAACAATTTAAAATGTGCTAGAGGATGGAAAATGTTCAGAATACAACTGAAAATTTAAGAATAGATACAAAACTCTTCAGAGACATGGTGACACTGACTTGACAGCATTAAGTACTCAAACTGAAAGAAATGGAGCTGGGGCTATGGCTCAGTGTAGAGCACTTGCTTGGCGGTGGCAAGGCCCTGGGTTCACTCCTCCGTGCCCCAAACAGAAAGGAACTGGAATCAGGGACAATTTTCATTTACAGTAAGAGCAGGTTCACATCAAAAACACCATGAGAAAACCTCCAAATATCATGCCAACAAATAACATCCTACAAGCTCCAGTAGAAGAAACGACAGAACATAGAGGATCTGAAATGAGAACGACTTTGGACTTCCACAGCAATAATGGTTTGGACTCCCCATAGCACTGCAGCCACTGAGTGAGACTGATTCCCAACCTGCAAACCTACCCGCCTCTCACCAACCAACTGCATCCTTCCTCAGAATGCTATTCCTCTGAAACTGGAGTGATCCAAGAAGGAAGACATGAGACACAGGAAATGGGAAATGCTGCCCAGGGGAGAGCAAGGCAGAGCTCCAGCAGAGGTTAACAGCTGGACAGAGGCCCAGGTGACACTGCCTTGGCAAAGAGCAGACTCACATGCATGCTGCACACTGTCCTCAAGGCTCTTGCTGCCCCATACGATCTGTGTGGCCGAGGAACACAGCCAGGTGACCCTGGCCTGGAGCATTTGTCTTCACTACAAGTGATGAGGCTGCCCCCATCAGACCGGCAGAGGACAACCAGCTGTCTACTGCCAAGCCCTCCACATAGTGTTTATGCCACAGGATATTCTGTCACTGTGCTGCATGACGTTTCTACCTAAGGTTTCAAGCATGCTAACTCCAACCTTCTGCCTCAATGAGCATGCTTGCCTTGTAGGTGGGCCCAGCCCCTACCCAAAATCTCTGTACAAGACTGCTTGCATGGCTGTTCAGGGCTCAGACCTTAAGAGTACAAACTCTTCCAAGTCAGCCGGTGTAATAATGGTTCCCTCATATCTCCAAGTGCCTTGTGACTCTTTTACCACCAGAGACCTGCCATGAGGTGTAGCACTTGGCTGCAATGCTGAGCCCTCCTAGAGCTGTTCCTTTCAAGGATAGGGACCCTGACTCAGACACTGCTCCTGCCCTCAACCCAGGGACCCTGCCCCTCAGAGTGACAGCACTGCCCTGAATGAGCCAGGACCAACTTCTTAATCAGCTTCTCAAAACAGAACAGGACACACAGCAAAATCTATCAAGACAAGAGAAAAACAGAAAAGCAAGAGTAGTAGTAGTAGCAAGAGAAGGGAAGGGAACAGGAAGGAAAAAGGTCCACAAGGACTCCGAAGGTAACGCGAATGTTTTGCTTTTCAGGCGGGGTGCTGGTTACACATTTGTGTGTGATCGTTCAACTTTACATACACATTCTGTACCCTTTCCTACCTATCACATGTCTCACAGTAAGTTGCTTTAGGCCAACTGAGGCTGCATGGTGGAAGCACAGCTGATGGTGAGGTGAGTTTGGCTACAAAGGCATCAGGTGAGGAGCCAGCAGCCTTCAGAGTGGGAGAATGGAGAAGTACGTGTCTGTGGCTCAGTTTGGTCAAAAGGGGCTCCATGCACTCACTGAAGAAGTAGAAGGCATCAGAGAAGTGGGAGAACAAAGCTGCTTGCAGCTTAGTCTGTACGATTTCCTTCACTTCCCTCCTTTTCAACCTTACCCTCAGCTCCACTGACACCAAGCCTGGTAACTTCAAGTCAGGGACTTCATTTCAGTCAGGGTGTCCAGAGAACAAGCCTGGGGACGCTGCAGGACCCCCATGGCAAGACAGGGGAGGCCCTTGGCCATCCCAGGGTAGATAGACCCCAGGAAGGGGCCCATGTGAAAAATGGCCTCCAGCAATCCACTTGTTTTCACCACCTACTTCATGCAATCTTGGCATGGTCAAAGGTTGGACTCCCTGGGGCGCTGGGAGACAGGAATTTGCACAGCAACCCTTACCCCCTAGTTAAAGGGGTTACTAGTTCTCTATGAGGAGTATCACTCAGACTCACACAAGGTCTAGCTATACAAGTCCTTCTAAATGCAATGATTCTACAAATTGAGCATTTAGATTCCCAAATAGTACCTCAACAGGGACACCTCCCAAATCACACTCTCAGTCTCTCAAGAGACCCTTCAAACTCTTGCTATTCATTTAGTTTCCATACCTTCGAGGGTCCAGTTCATGGTCCTTGGATCCAGTCACTAATTCTGGGTGAATTCGTACATGTTCCATCATTGGCTAGAAGAGTTTGAGATGACAAATAACAGGTGTAACAACAGGTGTGGCATAACCACACAAGGAACCACACAATGAACCATTATTTGATGATAAAAAGGAGTGAAGTGCTGATCATGTTACAATATAGATGAATCTTGAAACACTGGATTGAGAGGAGCTAGTCACAAAAGCAGCACATATTATTATATGACTCATCAATATGAAATATGCAGAATATCAAGCCTTCCTCATAAAGAAAGACACCTGACTAACAGAGTTTTAGAGAAGGTTGGATTTCTTTTCAAAGTCTCCCTATCCACCACTTAGTGCAGATATTAAAAACGTGTAGCCCATTGGGCCGGAGATTTAGCTCAGTGGTTTCAGCGCCTGTCTTGCAAGCGCAAGGACCCGGGTTTGATCCCCAGTAACCACATACTATACTGGCCATGGAGACTCACGCCCAGCAGCAATCAGTACCACATACCACAGTGCCAGGCATGGTGGCTCACACCTATAATCCCAGCACTTGGGAGGCAGAAGCAGAGGCAGAGGCAGGAGGATTGCTGTGAGTTTGAGGCTGAGCTCAGGGTCAGCCTAACTACAAAAAGCGAGACCCTGTCTCAAAAAAAAAAAAAAAAAATTGTGTAGCCCATCTAAATAGTGCACTAGGTATTGTATCTAGTAAATAAGTAATTTTAACTTACCTTGACCACTTCTTCAAAAGTTTCCAAGTTTTCCTTCATACTGTAGTGAGAACGCAGAAAGGAGACAAAGTTGCAAGGGTACATTCCATATAGGCGATGGAAGAGGGCATAAACACTGGCATGGAGATGGACAAGATAGATTTCTGTCACGTGGCCTACAAAAGGAAACCAGCAAGAGGACACTTAGCTGCAAATAAGACTGATATGTGCAGAGCAGACAAACACACAGAGTGGTTTTCTCAGAGGCAAACCTGAACACCCCAATGCCCCTACTGAAAATTCACCAGCAGCTCCTATGGCCTTTGGACAGACTCCAGTCATGCCCCAAAAGGAGCCCAACCATTCCAGTAACACTGAACTACATCTGTGATGACAGTCATTCTCCTCACAACCTCTCATTACATTCTTGTTGTTGCTCAGTTCAGCATGTATGTCTTGAGAAGATGTACACCCTGCTCTGTTCTCCTTCCAATGCCTGGCTAAGGCTCAGAGCAAAACAAGGTTCAAATGCTTGTGGAACAAATGTTAAAACTGGGACATGGGCTCCACTACATAGACTTACAACTAAAGAGCAAAACAAAGCATCATCCAGAAATTAGCTGGAATTGTGTGGAGTGGGGGAATCCAGCCTTACCTGGACCACAGGGCAACCCCAGGTCCCAGTCACAATGAACACTGGACATGCCCTTCTCCAGAGGACCTACTAAATAAGCTGCGAATGTTCAAACCTATCCAAGAGATCACAGCATGCCTTACAGATCTTAAAATATTTCATTCTTTCTACATAATTATCTCATAGCAGCATTACCAACTTTGAATTTCATGGGCTTATAACTTCTGAATCACTCCATAGAGCTGTGCTTGTTGCAGACCTAGAAAAATAATCCCAGGGCCCTTGAAGCTGGAATCATAATTAGCACATACTACATTTTCTCTCCTCCTTCTACATATGCACTGACGAGGTTCTCAGAACCAGTTTTGTGTTCTGACACAAAAGATCAGCAGAATCAAATAAAAATGTGCCATACATTTAGTCATCTCTGCAATCATATAGAAATTATTTCAGTGAATGAAAATCAAAAAGGTTTATATCAGACTACTCAGTTTCTGATGACTAATCCTTTTAAGCCAACGAAAGGACAGTATCTCACCAGGCATGCCTTCTGTACGTGCCTAACTGAACACACCCAAGGATTTCGTCATCTGTCCAGTGACCATTCATTTGTAATGAATTTCACATATTCTGCCCTCTCAGTACAGGATCTATTGATCAGTAACCAAAGTGGCATTCACTACATGGAGCTCGCCAGAGACCTAAGGAATGTGTACCTGGCTTTTTCAAACACCATGATGAAAGACGGCCAAAGATATCAAAGAAATCAAGAAGATGCTGCTTCCCGGACTGTGGGATCATTGGTAGCATGGTGATCAACACCAAGACACCTGTCGTGAGCACGACAACATCAGTGTCCATCTGCAGAAGGAAAGGCAAGTAAGAAACACTTGTTAGGCACAGCACTGGACAGCAGGGAAAGTTCTAAATACTGAGGGATCACAAATCACGTGATCCTCAAAGGTCAGCTCCCTATCCCTAAGAATGTGAGGGGAAAGCATTGAAATGCACTTAAGAGAACAAGACCAGAGGGCAGATCTGCTGTGACGAATCTGGGAGCTCTTGTGCAATACACTCATATAACCAGCACAACCAGGAGACAGGTTCCAGTTGGCTGGGAAACTAATTCCTAAAACCTCAGGATCCTCTACTTATAATATTTGGATGGTGGCACAGAAAGTTGTCTTTTAATAGAACACAGAACCCTGTTTTCATTAATTCAATTAAATCCTAGGATATTTATTTTTGTTAAGTCATAAAAGCTCAACATGTTGGAAAGTAATTCACTATGCAATTACTTGCTGCTGTTTGTTTTTTCATTGCTAGGGATAGAACCTGGGGCCTCACGTAAGTTAGGCAAGCAGTGTACCACAGAGACATACCTCCAAACCAATTCATTGTTTCATTTTAAAGGACTACCTATGGAAGTGTAATTATAGAAGCAATCGGAATAGTACAATAAGTTAATGGGTTACTTTCACAGCAGCAGAGATCTTCAAATAAACCTCTAACTATATTTTTGGTTAAATATGAAGTTATCTTTAAGAGATAATTGAAGACATCTGATAACAATGGATAATGAATCAGCTCAAGCAAGGTATTGCAGCTCACTTAACTCATAATTAAACTATGGATGTTTGCTAAGTAATGGAAATTAAGATTTATGAAAGAAGGCCATTAATCAAGAGACCATGCAGGCAAAGGTACCCATTATTCTTATTAGAAAGGAAATCTGTGCATCTGGAAATAAAGTTTTAAATTTACTTAAATTTTACACCACGCCTTTTGTTGTGGCAGATACGTGGTAAGAAGAATACACTGGTAAGAGAATTGAGGCTATGTAACAGGAAGACATGAGTCCCAAATAAAGGTCAACCCTAATTTCAGCTACACGACATCCTAACTGAAGAACTAAGTAAGAACCCATGAATAATATTCAACAGGCATATACTTTTGAAAAAGATAAAAGTGTTTTGCAATCTGAACTAAATGTTTTGCCTCAAAATTTGGTATCTTTTCAATAATCTCTTTGCTCAAAGACTGTAACACTGTTAAAACTGCCCCCCCCCTTTTTTTTTCCAAGTGTTGTTGTTCTTGCTTTTTCTTTATATCAAAAGCATAACTTTATGATACCAAACCAATGTGACTCGTTGGGACTCTAGGCATAATGGGTTTACGCTTGTTGGTGAGACACAAATATCGATATTCATGGTGCTGTATTAGATGAATCCAAAGGTACTGCCGTCCTAGAACAAACACTACTAGACGTGTTCATGTCTCTGTCAGGCACAGGCAGTTCATGTTAATCACATTTTCTTACTTTGTAGAGAGAAGGAAGTACAAGAGATTAATAAAATGTCTCGAGTATTTCAGCAAGCCACTGTCAAAACTAAAACCATAAAATTCAAGTTCTGACTATATAAGAAAAATACACCTAACTGAGTACCAAAAAAGAAGCGTGCACCTCAGAAAGACCTATACCAACCAATCTTTAATTTAGCTGCCACCGGAACTAACGCGGTCTTAGATGGTTTCCCTGTTTTTTTTTTGTGGTAGAGAGGATTGATCTTAGGCCCTTGCATTTGCCAGGCAGGATTGCTGCTACTGAGATGCACCCCCTACCAACTCCTACATGTCTGAAGAGACCTTGAGCCATTTTTCTATTTAAAGAGGCATTTCTGAAAGAGAATCCCACAAATTTTTTTTAGGTTTTTTGAGACAGGGTCTCGCTTTGCGGTTCAGGCTGGCCCTGAGCTCAGCCTCCAACTCACATCACAGCAATCCTCCTGCCTCTGTCTCCCGAGTGCTGGGATGACAGGCGTGAGCCACCAAGCACAGCACTGTGGAATGTGGTACTGGTTGCTGCTGGGGTGAGTCTCCACACCCAGTACGGTATGTGGTTACCGGGCATCGAACCCGGATCCTTGCACTTGCAAGACAGGTGCCGGAACCACTGAGCTAAATCCCCGGGCCCTATCCCACAAATTTTTAATGCTGAGAAGCCTGGACAATTGTGAAAGCAAAGATACTTGGAGGAACACAATGTTGAAGCCATCTCACTGAAATTTTACTTTATTTGCTCAGACAAAAGATACTTGATGGCTGTGATGACACATCTGAGAATTATTATGTCCTAACTCTGGACTACATTACCTTAGAGAAACATTTGCAAGTTTTTAAATTCTAAAAGTAAAGATCCAGCTTGCTTGCTTTGAGTCACTCCTATCACCATTTCACTCAGATCCCTACAGACATCTTACCTTGAGACATTTTAGTAAAGAAGGCAAAAGAGGTGCTTGAGAGAGCTTATGCTTCCATGATGGCTGCAGTCTCACAACATGCCCCAGCAAAGAGAGGATGGATAAACGGGTAGCGGCTTTGCCCACATATTCATTGATTTTGTCCAAAAGGTGCTAAAAAAGTAGAATAAGGGAAAGCCTCACATGAATGTATGAAGTTCACCCAAATTTAGGCAGCAGTGATAGACTTCAGCCTCTCAAGTATCCCCCCTGATGTACACTGCCAAAGGGATCTAGTCAAAATTCTCAAAACCAGCTTAGCAAACAAAACAGGACTGCACTTGGCTTGAGAGAACCACCATTTGCAATTCTTAAAAAAGGGCACCGGCTATACAAACTGCAGGTGGAAAGCGGGGAGACATGACACCAAACGCTTCACAGCCTCCCTTACGATAATCACTGACCCCAAATCTTGGTAGGATACGGAAGCTGTGAGGGGTTTTGCTGAAGCCACTTACTGCTACAACTTCCCAGCATGATGCTTTGGCTCCAAATGCAAATCAGGCAGTAGCAGAAGTTACAATTTGGCCCAGAAGACCGGGTGTGTGTGTGTGTGTGTGTGTGTGTGTGTGTGTGTGTAAAAGGTACATTGTAAAAGGACACAGTGGCAAGATCTTCAAATCCTAGTGAAGGTGCTTAAATCTATGTACTCAAGACCAGTCTGCAATTACAGTGAACTGTTAGCTATTTACTACAAACAAAATTTTTAAAAAGGAAAAGAAGAACCCTGTAAGTGGCTGCAAGCAGGACGCATTCATTAGGCACGCCACTTACCTGAGCAGAGGGATTTTCCCATGCTACCAAGAGTCTAAAAAGCCTACTCCATGCGTGGGCCTCAAGATGGGTAGCCATTACTGTACAGTTACAGTACTGGAATTTTAATATTTCTTTAAATGATAAGATTCTTATAAACTTCTGACATAAATTTTACTCTGTAAAGCTTCCTGGAAATGGAGGACCCACAAATTATTTTCCTGTGTGTAACTTGGGCATGACATTACGTGGGGCACACAGAAGCCAGGAGAAGCTCTGTACAAACTATGCAGTAGCTTTGCGTTTAAGCAGTTACCTGACGCTTGCAGGACATATCAAATGTCCCCGCTACCTGTCAGCAGTTACCTTATCGTGTGGCTCTTGCAAGGTAGTCAGGATGTGCAATACCGGCTGAGAACTGGTTTCCAGGTAATAATCCACCAAGGTGTTCACAAGCATAGGCCCACGGTCTAAACACAGAAAAGAGCAAGTGATACACTGATCCCCTTTGCCATTCGCACTGTGCGCTACCTCAAGGAGCTGCCTGTCACAAAATCCAGAAAACACCTCGTTACATGCTACCAAGCCTTCATGTAGTAGTGTATTTCTGCTTACTTAAATTTCCAGGCTTATTTGCCTAACTATCCATAAAATGCTGTCATTACTTTTTAAATTATGAAGTACTCATTCCTATTGCTACACATTAAGAGTCCATAAAACTGGAAATCCTCCTTACAACTTGCTCCAAGCCACTCTTCACTGAGGGCGCCCTCTGTGGAACGTGTCCTTCCACTTTCTGATGAGCACACTTGCTCCCAGCTTGTGTGTGTCAACACAATTTGCTTCTTTCTCCCCATTTAACAGCTGCCGAGTCAGCACCAAGGACCCCTCTGTCCTGTCTACTGTTTTCCCAGGGCTCCACTGCACAGCTGCACATAATTAATTTAACCATTCATCTGCCAAGGGTACCTGGGTGCTCCAATGTTGCAGCACACATATTTAATTTCAAGCTATAATGACACTCAAATTCTGCTCAGCAGCCAAATGTCACGTGGTTTAACTTCACAACAAAGACCCGAAACGGCTCAATACTGACACTCCTGCTTGCAGCACTCACCTTTCACAACGGAACTAACTGGTACACCTGACAAGCCAAAAGGGTTCCATTTATGTCTGTACTCCTCTAAGATGAGGAGAAGAACTTTTCATATTAAAAACCTGATTTACAGAAGAAATAATATATCTGAAGTTTTGCTTTATATTCTACGGAGACAGTGAGGTAGGATGAAACGAAGATGGCAGGAACTGAGTTCACGTGGCACATCCCTGTATGTGTGCTTAGTTCTATCACTGAAGGCCAAAGACACAGCAGCATGAACCTCCAACATATGCCCCCTTCTGGTTGCTTAAAAAACTCTTCAGAAGATGAAAACTAACATTTGTCACCTGGAGTTTGGCTGGCTCCAGACCCCTCCCTTCTGGGGAGCAGACGTGTTGACAAGAATGCTCCAGGCTTACCAGAGTTGAGGTTCTCTTTAAAGACAGCCATCACATCATCGCGTACTCCCAGGGTGGGAGAATCCAGCATGGAGAGCAGCTCACCCACGTTTGCCGGCTGGGCCATTCTCTTGTGCCACCACACTGCACTGGCGCCAGGACTTGCATTAAAGGCTTAGACAGCTCTTCATTAAGGCCACTACCAGACTACAAAAAAGGAAGATGGATGGGTAAGCAATGGCTCTATTTCCCCCACAAAATGGGTGTGATGGTGCAGGCTTGTAATGCCTGCACTCTGGGAGGCTGAGGCAGGAACACTGCAAGTTTGAGCTCATCCAGGGCAACTCAGTATCTTAAGGAGACCCTGTTTCAAAATAAAAACAAACTGGGATAGAGATGTAGCTCAGTGCCAAGGCCCTGGGTTCCATCTCCAGTACCGTACCCCACAGTAATAAAATAAAGCAACCTGCAAGACAAACCAGCACACGTATTCAGTACAGGGAAATATCTGGCCACAACTGTGCTGATAAAGACAGAGTATGTGAATAATTCTATCTTTGATAACTCTAAAAAGCAAGAGGAGCCCTAAGGATGCAACAGAAAAGAACCTCCAGTTGCTTCCTAGACATCCATCGCATACCAAAGCCCACTACACAAAGTAGCCACAGAGGGGATCCGGTAGAGCAAACCTTCAAAACGTCAGCTCTTTTTGGTAGTGGGGTAGCTGATCTGTCTCTATGTATAAACGCAGCTTGTTTCTCAAGTGTTACTGTGCATATTTGTGATTTTTTTCTTCCACTTCAGTCTCTAAAGCTGAATTTTTTTTTTTTTTTAGGCTTTTGGAGACAGGGTCTCGCTTTGTGGTTCAGGCTGGCCCTGAGCTCAGCCTCAAACTCACATCACAATCCTCCTGCCTCTGCCTCCCGAGTGCTGGGATTACAGGCGTGAGCCACCACGCTCGGCACTGTGGCATGTGGTACTGGTTGCTGCTGGGTGTGGGTCTCCACACCCAGTATTGTTATGTGGTTACCGGGGAATCGAACCCGGGTCCTTGCGCTTGCGAGACAGGCGCCGGAACCACTGAGCCAACTCCCCGGCCCTAAAGCTGAATTTTTTAAAATCAAAGAGTAACGGCTACACTTACGAGACTGAAGGAACAACCATCAATGCACCTACACATTACATTACTGCCTTGTGATGTGCATTTCTGGCTATGCTATATGTGGGGACAGAATACAAAATCAAGCCACCTGCTCTGGATCACAGAGCAAACAAGGGTCAAAAGCAGGGTAGCAGACTAAACACAGCCCAGTTCTGTCCAACTCCAAGCCCAAAGCCTGTGAATGTGATACAGAGCTAACTTGTGATTTTGATCACCACAGTAAACTCTCTGAGCTAAGTAGGTATCATCCTTACTATACGAATGGGAATATGGATACCCAAAAAGGGTAATTTTGCCAAGGTGAAATGGAAAAGTGTAACTTGAACAGCCCAATTCCCAGGCCAATGATTGTGTACGTCATTTGTAGCCATACTAAAATACATTCCTAGTTGCTTTCTTCAAGTTAGTGAAAATAGCTCCTAAGCTTTCCAGTGCATTAACATCACTGGGAATTCCTGTTAGAAATCGAATTTCCTGGGCCCATTCCAAAACTGAATTTTGGGCTTAGGCATTTTCTTCCCCCAACTTCTAGAGATTGAGCCCAAGGCCTTTACATTTGCAGGTTTTTGTTTTTTGTTTTGGACACAAGTGTTTCTATCTCACTAAGTTCCTCAGGCTGGGCTGAACTTGCCATCTTCCTTGCACCTCAGCCTCCCAGAGTGCTGGGATTATAGCCATGGGGCCTGCCTGGCTGCATTTATTTTTCAGTGAATTCCATGTGATGCTTAAATAGGTGATGTACAGGCCTGTTTGAAAAACACGAGGCTAAAGAAAAGTCTAAGACTTGGGCTTCTGTAAGGAAGCCAAATTAACAATGATCTAGGAACCACCAGGTATTAGTTTTTGTGCTCTCTCTCAACTATACTGTGTGACATTCACGGATTTGGGAACTGGTGAATCAGAGGTTCATGAGTCAGAAGAATCATCTAAAATGTTTAAATGCATTTTTGATAATATCATAATTAGGAATTTGGTACATCATATCTGTGAGTACAAATCTTACAGGTAAATCACAAGGGAAACCAATTTCAAATGACTCAGAACTGTGGGATCACAACTCGTAAGAATTTATATGAAACTAAAAACAGAAACAAACTACATCTTATGAATTATATTAGACTCGCAAATGAAGACAATACCAACTGAGAGGTATTGCTCACCGAGAGGTGAGCTAGAATGCAAAGCACCAAGCACATACAATATCTGGTAAAAACTCACTGACTCCTGGCAAGAGATTTAGCTCAATGGTGCAGTGTCTGTCTGGCTTGCAAGCCAAAGGCCCCGAGTTTGATCCCTGGTAGCAGAAAAAAACAAAATCAAAACTCCTACAAAAACTCAGTGACTCTTATCTGTATATTATCATAAGAAACATTAGTAAAACTCTTTGAGCCATACTTTTAAGAGAACTTTTCAAGAGCACACTTATCTAGCAAATCTCTGCATCTATTTCTATTGCAGGTAAATCACAAATGATTCTCAATTAGTGATCAAGAATCCAGTTCAGAGGTATATCCTGTCTCCATGTTTGCTTTTGCATATTCCAATAAAATTGCCATTTTCCTACCTTCAGCCTAGAAAGACTGCAGGTCTGTCCTCTATGCATTTGGAAGATGGTAATGTGAGTCCTGGTCCTCCCAGTGCAGGCTGCCCAGAGCAAAGAGACAGCAGAGCACAAATTCTACCCGCTCAGCGATGGACAGGGCTAGTCAGCTTGCACTATCTCACTTGTTTTTTCAGTTTATAAATGAAATTTAGGTGCAAAGTCTGGCTTCTGGAGCCTATCGCCTTCCAAATGGTTTATAAAAAGCAAAACTAAATCTTTATTCTAAAACACACTATAATATTTTGGCAACAATTTTTCCCGGTATTTCTGAGATTCTATTTTTAACCATATTTTTAATCCTCAGGAAATATATAAATCATGGGATTTTGTGAGATTCTTCATGTAAGAAACTGACATCCTGAAAAGCACTACATACAGTTCAGTCACAAGCTTTCGGAAGTGGTCCCATGATTGAAACATCCTTCTTTTAAAAACTCATTCAAGTTTTTCTTCTGGGTTCCTGAGTACAGGATACTTGGTAGAGTAGACAGACTTAAGATGTGCAATGATGAAATACATGTACACCAGCAGGAAATGGGCCACAGCTCAGAAGGTACAAAAGGAGGGAAGCCAGTGGCTCAACGTGGACGCAGCTGAGGGTGGACAAGATATACACCACACACCTTTCAGCCTTGGTAAGCACTCCTGTACCATGAAGCATCCACTTACAGCCACAGTGTCTCTTACATTCTGGAAGTAGCCCATTACAGAAAAGAGGGCAGAAAGACATCTCTATGCTACACACTAAGCACCATTCCATCTAATCTAGTATTATCACTGGATCTGCAGGCCACAGTACAGTGCCCAGAGGATACTCTTCACATTCAGGAGTCATGGCCTTCAATATCCATGCACTCACAACCTAAAACTGGCTGCTCTACTAGTCCTTTAGATTGCAATAAAAGACACTATCAGAATAGAGTGTTGCAGTGCATGCCTGTAATCCTGCACTCAGGAAGCTGATGCAGAGGGATCACTGTGAGTTCGAGGTTAGCCTGACCACGGACTGAGACCTTATCTCAAAAACAAATATAAAATTTAAGGCAGAAATAAAAAGCACTATCATGAGTCTAAAGCAAACATCCTGGCCAATCCCTCCCAAATTTCTCTTTGGAGAGCAGAAGACTCCCTCATTCTCCCTGCTGTATTCATACTCTCCTAAATTCATCTATCAAAAGCCATGGGAAACTATGAAATCCGGAAATCAGAATCTGGCACTTCTCTGAGACCAGTTAATGAGAGCCAAACTCATACATAGTTGACCAGGCCCCACATGATCCAGCCAGTTAGCAACTACTCAACCTCTCTCTGCCTCATTTTCCCCTTCCATGAAAACCAGTCCTTGGCTAGGGCTGCACCCTGACTGTTCTCTCTCTGTCTGGCAGGCTCTTCTCACATATCCTGCATGCCCGACTGTCTCTTTTAGGTCTGGTCAAACCATTGCTCTCTCCACGTGGCCTCCCTGATCACCTGAGCTAAAGCGCAGGGTGGGATATCAATCACTTCTGACTATAGGAATCGTGAACCAAGTCCACTCTCTCTAACCAGAGAACAATCATCACCTTAACAGGCATGGAAAGACTCAGCAGTAGTTGACGGCCCGCTTTGGCCCTGGTCTGTGGGAAGCCTGAAGGCTGCGCTGCCAACTGCGAACGCAGCAGTGTGTCTGGCATCCGCAGCCTCATGACTTCCTGTGTGGAAACTGTATGTTCACGTCGCCATCAACTTACCTGTGGACAAAGTAGCAGTGATGTGGACCAAAATGTAAACTTAACAGTAAGTTAACATTGGAACATACACTTCTGAGAAGCGGTAAATATTCAAGAGGAAATATTCATATTCTGTGTTTCCGAAATTGAAATTCTACCAGCTTATGAAGTTTAAAATGTATCCTTGTTATGAAAAGTGAAAGCTTTGGTTAACGTTATGTTTAATTTTTATATTCAGAAACAACTAGGAACTTTTAAGTAATTAAATATACTAGCAACATAACCATTATTAAGAGTAATTTAACTAAATAGCCTTATGAGTTTGTGTTTATAAGAATTTAACTGGACTACATAACAGAAACTAAATGACATTTTACAGTAATTCTAACTTTTTCAGAATTACATTACAAACAAAATAACCTACATTGAAGCTGTAGTCTTTCAAGAAAAAGTCACACTTGGGAGTACTCCACATTTTGTGAGAATGAATTTAAAATAAAATCTCACAATTTTACATAAATAAAGCACATAAAAATCCATAATTACAATAAACAATACCCATAAGTCACCTTTAAACCAAGCATAAAGAATATAAAAAAAGGTAGCTGGGCATGGTGGCACATGCCTATAATCCTAGTATGAAGGGTTATTCTTTTTTTTTTTGGTATTGGGGATCGAACCAAGGGCCTTGTGCTTGCAAAGCAGGTGCAGCGCCACTGAGTTAAGGCTCTGGCCCAACCCCACTACTCAGGAAGCTGAGGAAGGAAGTTTGTCCCAAGTCTGAGATCAACCTGGGCTACATGGTGAGTTTAAGGTCAATCTGAACTACGTGGAGAGCTATCTCAAAAAAACAAAAATAAAAAATAAGAGGCAGGAGTGTGCCTGAGGTGTACAGTACTTGCTTAGTACACATGAGACACTGGTTCTAGCACCAGCAATAGGAGTGGGGGTGGGGCAAACAAAACAGTAATAACATAAAAGAATTATAAAGCCTTAAACAATATCAAGGAAAACATGAAACACTAGACATATTTTGTATTCACCAATCAAATTTCAAAATAGGCTTTCTAGAAATGCTTAAGGCAATTTCTCACAGTTCTGAGTCTATGAAAGTTGAACCATGT